>CAEFZY010061005.1:0-121027 GCA_903066815.1 Brachyrhaphis roseni
AAAAAAACATACCGGTAAAAGTCACTGAGAGCTTCTTAATCTTCCTCCTGAGCACTGAGACGTGTTAAGTTACATTAAACTTGCGTCTTCCTCCACACATACATTCCCCCTGTCTCACTCTTACCTTTTCTGCTCGAGCGCCCCTGGCGGCTGTTAGAAAAAAAAAAAAAAAAAAAAACATAAATAAGCCACATTGTTGTATAAGCCGCGGGGTTGACAGCGTGCGACAAAAGTCGCGGCTTATAGTCCGGAGATTACGGTAAGTCGTGAGAAATAGATTTGAATGAAGAAGCAAGAGATGAAACAGGAAGATTAAACACCGGGCCTCAAAAGACAATACATTGGGTGGTGTTACATCAGACACAACTTTTCCTATTTAGGTGAGCTAAGACTGTTAAAGACATGTTATTTGTTAAATACCAGAATAAGACTCATTATTAATTTTCAGGTTACATACACTGCTTTTATAATGTTTTAAAGTAATGTATGATAGTCCAGATTATAAGCCCGCTTGTAAGCTTCGAAGCATCATGGATTGTTCAATCAAATTGAAACAAATTGTGTTAGTACAGACAGAAGACAATTGTGGATCTGCACAAATGTGATTCTTGCTTGGGCACGGTGTCCAGATGCCTCACGAACCAGAAACAGACTGGCCCTCTAGCATTCCTGCTGACTGTACCGACTCATTTATGTTATTGGCTAACGTCTAGCAAGCGAAGAATGTGTCTGGAAACTGCAATATCCAACTTTAAGGGTAACACTGGATTTCAAGAGCTACAGTATATAGTTCACCGACAATATATTTTGTAATTTAAAATTTAACAATAATGTGAATGCAAAAGGAATTAAAAATCCAAAATATGTCAATACATATTTTGTATTTGTATTAAGCAAAATTCCTCAGAATTTTGCTTAATTTCTTTTTTTCTTTTTTTATAATTGTTTGTTGTAGTTCCAAGACCTTCAAAATTTAAATATATACATAAACTGACAGAAAATGCCAATGTCAGTTTTTGCGTTTCGATATCCAGAAATGTGGTCATCACTTTGCTTTGTTTGTTTGAACAAAACACCAGAGTTAGGACAAACTGCACTGAATGAATGGCGTAACATATTCAAGTGTGGCTAACACTTTAAGGTTGTTATCCTGCAAAATAAATGCAACAGTTCCAATCGAAGGGAAATTAAAATCATCCATTTAAGCTTGTCTTTATATCGTCACCAGGAACTGATTTTTTTTAAATTTTATTTTCAGATTAGCCATTGCATATACCCAACACTTAAAAATAAGTATTTGATTTAAACTATTAAGAACATCTGTCATTAAAAAAAGCTTACATCACTTGTGTGAGTGACCTATTTCAATTGTATATCATATTTAAAAGATTTTATTTTACACCGATTGTGATTCTGATCTGAAAAAAAAAACAATTTATTAAAAAAATATATATATTATACACATGAATCTGATGGACTTCCTGCAGGAAGACTCCCATGATTGTAGCATCATGGGGTAATAAGTACATTACAGTAAATACACAATTTCCTCAAGATGGGTATGCTTTTATCTTAGAATTGTTCATTGTAAACATCCTTTAAAAATATATTTTTACACTTAAAGGTAAAAAACAGAAAAAAAAAAAAAACGGACAAGTAAAAAGCAGCAAAGACACAAAATAAAAGATCAGCATCCTAATATCAAGTGTAGTCTTGGACACATAGAACTGATTTTTAAAAGTAACTCAAACTACAGAAAACGACCAGAGGCATTTTGTGATCCAGTAAGGGATCCACTGGTGAAGCATAAATTCTAGAGACTTTCTTGGTTCTATCAACAGGATAACAAGACAGGCGTAATTAACAGCAAACAGCAGCATCCAGACTGCTGAGGCACAGCTACGCTCTGCTGCAATGACAGCATGAATGTGTTTTTGAAGGAAACAGTAAAAAAAAAAAAAAGAGTGTTTCTCTGCGTCCTTGCCACAGAAACTTCAGAAATTAGCCAATTAAATCATCTGACCTATGGAGACAAAGCATATAAAGAAAAAGAAACATGTTTCTACCTGATAACGAGTAGGAACGTATTACTAATTACTAGCTGAAGAAGAAGAAAGGAAAAATATTTCACTTCACTAACTGTAAACAGAACAAAAAAAAATACAAAAGGAGGATTGTTACACACTCTTGCAAGATAAAAGTCTCACAGTTCCCCAACATGGATAATGTCTGGAGAGACAATGGATAGAAATGCCTCAAGCCCTAATTGGGAGACCAGGCCAAGCACAAAACAAATACTTAAAAGCTGAACTATGTCTCAAAGACAATAGCTCGTTTCGGAAAGCAGTTCCATCATAAACCCAAAAAGACAAGTCCATCTGGCTGTTCATAAGTCACAAATCTGGCTCTCCGTTTCCCACGGGACTGTAGGCCTTCTGAAATAAAAATTATCATTGTGGAACCACAGAGGGGAAAATCAGTACTGCCGTTATTTTAATATGCACAACGTTTTTGTCAGACATCTCCCTTTCTTTTGAGTAAAAGCCATCTGAATTCTGATGCTTCCTGGGCTTCGTTCTCTTTGTCACTTCCACTTAACAAAATAATAAAAGTCAGCTTGAGCAGGAAAGAATACATTTAAAAAATGACCAGTCTATCATCACCGCATCCCATCTTTCACTACAGGACTGTCACTACCTTGCTTGGGAGCTGGGTGAATACTTTTGCTGGGTAATTCGCATGAGATATTGCTTTCTAAAATGACTTGAGTTAAAAAAAACATGGAGTTCAGGTTCGACTGCTTAGTGCCCGTAAATATAAACATGCAAATTTATGCAAACGAATGCAATCCATCAAAGTTTTATTTCTGCGGTCAATTGTGGTAAAACCTGTTATTCTGGTGTTCAGCATTTCAAAGTAGAGTCACCTTTAATAAACTCCCGAGCGCAAATTGAAGCTGTTGTGACATAAACGCAAATACACAAGCTCCCCTAAGGCTCTGCAAAGAAACGCACACACTTTCTACCAAACTTCACTTCGCATCAACTGTTCGGAAAACCGCGAGGTAAAAAAAAAAAAAAAAACAAGCCGGGGGGACTTACTTTAACTTATAGCATTAGCCTCTCCCTAGTTAAAAAAAAACCCAAAAACAACTTTATTGCCTGTTTTTGCACCATCAGTGACAGTTTTGTTTCATGAGGAGTGACCTTAGAAAACCTCTGCTTTGAAAAGCACCAAAAAAAGAGGGAGAAACACAGTTTAGCCCCGGAACATTGGGAGGAAAATTATAAAAAGGCTCTATCTCAGATTCAAGCTGCACCAGCATTCATATAAGAGTGGAAAATGACAGGGTCTTCTTAGTATTAATCTTTCCAAATAAGAAGCACTTATGCCGTGATAATTTCTAAGGCTTTAGGCGATTACAGAACCAAGCAAACGCACTCTCGCTTGGACTCAAATCAATTCAAGAAAAATAAAAGGCTATTAGTCAGAAAGCAAACACCACTCTTCTTAAACTGTCTGATGTTTTATTATCTGTGCATCCATTAACAACTCTATTCCGGCTCGGAATCCATTTGTCTGACAACAGAGAAAAGCCAGAGCAATTGAAATCCCAAAATTGAATTTTCTTTTGTAATGGAAATCATTTTAGACACAGTCCAACGAAGGAAAAATTAAAGCACGAGCGCAAACAAAAGAATACTCTGCAATCAAAAATTACAGAAAAGTAACACTTACCTTTGGTGTTACTTTTTAATCTTAAGCCGTATCTGGCACGTTGCTTGGAGGGCAGGCATCTGGGATTTTTATTCAACCATTGTTAGGAGACTTTTGCATTAAGACTTTATCTCAAACACGGCCAGGTCCTATTCCACTCCGGGCTGATAAAGACATTTCAGCTGGACAATCTTAGACAGACTGGAACAAAGGCTGGCGGCGCCCTCAGCAGCAGAATTAGAAACAGCTGCACTCTTAACTTATTGCAAGTTTTTTTTTTTTTTTTTTTTTTTTATTTCACAGGAAATGGACTTAATGGATAATCTAAGAGCAGAAAAGAGCGATGAGCTCTGACTGATGAGGAAACTGAACCAAACCAACCAGGGAACACAGACAGAGATGGAACTGGAAAGTATAGTAAGTATGAAATCAGGCTAGAAACCTTTAAAACAGTGGAAAAAAACTCACAAATTAATTTTCAAAATTACACTTGTACAATGTTAGTTTTTAACCAAAGCGATGTCTTTATCTTACGATGTGTTTCTTTATTAAAGCATGATAGCCAAGTCAAAGAACGTCAAAAGGGACAAAAAAGAGACAATTTTCCCATAAAGTCGCACAGTGAAGAGAGGTAATACATTTTGGGGGTTTTTTTGTATTAAAGAAAATGAAAGAAAATCCAGTAATGATTTGAAAAAAAACATGTATTTAGGAAGATGTTTGTGGTGAGACTGTTCATGCAAATGTATTTGTTGCATTTACAGGGACTGTAACAAGATCTCACCACGTCTTAAAAGAGCACAGTGTTTCCTGTCAAAGTAAAGTCTGTCTCAGGAAGAATCGTCTAATTGCTGTTAGCATGTGACTTCCTCAGGCGAAATAGGTTCAGACTGTTACAGTGATATTCAATAAGTTAGAATGTTATCGAAGAAGCTTCTTTAGTTCTTTCATGTCTTTTTTTGTGTTTCACTTAGTGAAGCACAAAAATCTGTTTCATCCAGAAATGTGAATAGAATAATTCATATTCGTTAATTGCTATTTTTATAAGATAGATTTAATCAGACTTATGAGCCTCATTGACATTATTCTGCTCTAGTAAATATGACTATTGTGACTTTTACCAGTGCACCTATGTTTACTTATTTCAAGCATAAACGCAAGTTGTTCTGGAGTGGTTGCCTTAGTGTTTTAGTGGGATTTACTGATGATTGCCACATAAATTTCCCCCCCAAAAAAAAAACCTAATAGAATCCACTTTGGAGCTTCTTGTCCAGTCATTTGTGATCGGTGAAACAAAAAGCAAATTGAAGTTTTTTTTTGTTACTTTTTCTCAAAACATTGCTTTTCTTCTGAAATCATCATAATCTGTACGGGTTTAAACTTTTTTAATTTGAAGAAAAAAAACTATCCCAAAATTCTGTCTGATTACTCTGCAATTTAGCAAACAGAAAAGAGACAAAGAAAAAAAAATCAAGTGTTTTTATACACCGTGTAAATATTTGGTTTCATTGCACTCCTACAACTTATACGTTGTAGATTTACATCATTTGTTGTTGCAAGGCAGTAAGGAATTTTACCAACTAGAAAAAAAAAATGTTGTGATCTCAGAGCTAGAAAGAATGAAAAGGATAATCAAAGGGACTTTTCATAAAAGTTCAAAACATTTTATAAAACATAATATTAGATCTGAAAAAATATCTTAACCATAAAGTGGACATTTTTGTCAAGAGGGCTATGATGGAAAAACACAACATAGTAATTCAAATGGTTGCAAATGTAAGGCTTGCGACCAGAAGACGTGAAATGCTTGGTTAATGCGACAACAAAGGCATGCGTAAGCATAAGGAGCGAAAGAGGCTGGCTGCAGTAGGTTAATGAGGATGGTACTAACCAGGACAAACGGCTATGTTGCAGGGTTTGGTCTGAATGTCAGGCTGGCCGCAAGGCTTCACCCCACCTCCATCCATGCACTTCCTGATGCGTGCTCTGGAGCCCCGCCCACAGGTAACAGAGCACAGACTCCATGACGACCACTCCTCCCATTGCCCATGCACTGCGAACACCCACGAACATGACGCACGGACACAGAGATGGGAGGGGTGGGGGCGAGGAATGAGCAAGGAAGGAAATAAAGGGCAAAAAAGGATGGAGCATTCCGGGTCAGGCAAAAGGGTTAGGGGAACGGGAGAAACAAGAGATCTCATGAGCATGAGCACATTCCCTAAGATACCGGCTGGAGGTGGCTGTCTCACTTCTAGGCTGAAATCAAATTACAAAGTAAAAGGCACAGCGTAGGGCTGCACTCTGAGTTATTACATAAAATAAATGAAGGTCAGGGATAGGCAGTGGCATTTGAAGTCATGCAGGCGGGTACGCAACTCCAGTTAAGACAAGGGAATAGATGAGTCATTTGCTTCTAAAATTATATGAACTTCAAGGTTTCCCCCAGAAAACTTACTAAGCCATGTGATTGGGGCGCTCAGCAGTCAATCAGCTGTGTTTTGAGTAACAAATGTTTAAAGTTGACAGGAAATTTTAAAATATAATTTAAAAAATTTGTGATTAATATCTGAACATCAACTATAAAGCTTTAAAGGAATGCAAACATAAAAAACCCCACCTTAAATAATGCTATAGTAAAGCCTGGTGGCACATTATACACTGGGGGGAACTCAGAACTTCTTGCATATGGTCTAAAATCTTACATTTTTATTTCATCTAACTAATACACTAAAAAAATTATACACCTTCAACAAGTGTGCTGTGTTACTTTGTGGCGTGTAACAAACTACTAGCAGAACATCATAACATAATGATTTTCAAACTGAACAAAGTATCCACAACACACTTTTTACTCTTTTATTTGTAAGAATACTTTGAAAACCATGCGTAATTTTCTTTTAAGTGGGAAACTATGTACTGCTTTGGGTTAGTCGGTTATAAAAAGAAAAGAAAAAAAAACAAAACAATATAGTTTGTGGTTACACTATGACAAAATGCAAAAAACATCAAAGTCAGTAAATACATTTGCAAAGCACCCCATGCATTAGAGTTTTACACACCAAACTTAATGTGAATAAATGGTGCAAAAAAAGAGAAGAAAATCTTTTGCAACAATATAAGGCAAAAACAGAGGAGAGATATAGAACTGAGTTAATATAACAAATAAGGAGAAACATTAAAACATTGTGGCTCATAGTTTGGGCCATTGAGGAATCTAGAAACTGAGGGCATGAAGATGGATTAGAACATTCTGAAATATTCAGGGAGAAACCTCAGGAAAAAGCCCTTGGATGAGAGGAAGTCCGGGAAAACGGGGCGAGCATTTGAAGAGATGCTGGAAAGAGAGAGTGAGAGCAAGCAAAATAAAGGAGGATGTAGAGACGAGGAGGGGCAAAAGGAGGGTGTACAACCAAGCTAGAGAAACTTAGAGACAGGGGGATGAAGATTGCAGCTTCTATGTTGAGCAAAGCTAAATAAATCATTGCAATAAATAATTAAAGCCACAAGGAACGCTCTGAGGAGCAGCAGTAGGAAGCAGATAGAGAGAGGGAAGATAGTGGGATTTAAAAAGTGTGGGGAGATGTAGAGCTGGTAAATAGTGAGATGTCCTTAAATTCAGAAAAAAAAACAACCAAAAAAAATGTTATCAGTGTATATGCTGCTTTATCAAAAGACTTGATGGTGTAAACGTTATGGATAACTTCAGAGGATTGGAGATTTTCTTAATTATTTAATGCAATGCATATTTATCAAATTTTACTTTGGGACCTGTTTTGATCTAGAACCGGTTGTACCAACATATTTTGGTAAATATAAATACTGAACCGGCTTTCTTGGCCTGTATTTATTTTTGCGAGGAGTGTTGACAGCCTCAAGCATTCGAACCTATTCAAACATTTATGTAGGATCAGATTTAGCCTGGTTGTACAGGGCCATGAAAAAACATTTGCCTCGCTTGTGTGTCCAACATTTTTTATGTCAGAAATGACTGGTTGAATTTTGACATGGCACATGCTGGCAAAAATACTGCCAGAGCTGTAAGATCTAGAAATCTCTTAAGTAGAAACAATTCAGCAACATGAAGTATGGTTAAAACTCTCAAAAGGCAGAAAATCGTTAGATGAACTGACATCAGTCTGAAAAGGGTTACTAAGCAGTTTCTAAGGGGACACCAAAATAAAAATGGCATTATGCACATATGGGGAAAACAAAAACATGCATAATAGTAAGAATCTTTCCAAAAGCATTGATTACTCATCCAGGATCTAAATCACTGTAGGCCAAACTACAAAAAGAAATTCTGGGCATAAATGAAAATAACTGCAAACCAAAAAGAGCATAAAGATGTGTCTGATATTTGCTGAAAGCATCTTGATGCCTAAGAAAATAAATGTGATGTGGGATGGTTTTGGTTGTCCAGGGTCTTGACAGCTCGTTGTACTCGATGGAAGAATGAATTTAAGGCATCAGTTTGTCCCGAGAAGCTCATGAGAACTTGAGTGATGCAGCCTGACAATATTTCAAAGCACACTTAGAAATCCATCTGAGAGAGTTCGAAGAGAAAAATCTAAATAAATATGCTAAACCAACTGAGACTTACTTTCACACTATTTTAAAACATTTGTTATGATAATGGTCAACATTATGTGTTACCAACTGGCACAGTTAGTAGCACCTTCTTGCCTTGCAGCAAGAAGGTCCTGGGTTTGATTCCCAGCCTGGGGTCTTTCTGCATGGAGTTTGCATGTTCTCCCTGTGCATGCGTGGGTTCTCTCCGGGTACTGCACAGTCCCACAGTCCAAAAACATGACTGATAGATAGGCACCAGCACCCCTCCTGACCCCACTAAGGACAAGGGTGTAAGAAAATTAATGGATATTATATATATATATATATATATATATAAAATATCCATTAATTTTAGTTAATGATGTATAACAATATCTCTTACCTAACTTTAATATGAGCATACCGTGATTAGACACAATCATTCTATTCCTACAGCAGATTTACACCACGGATGGATATTTTTGTTTCACTATTTTCGAGGGGAAAAGGCAATAATATACATTCAATGTGTCAATGCTCCTGTATATACATTTGCATGCAATCATAAATCTGTAATGAGTTCATTGTTGCATCCTTGGCTGCACTCTCGGCCCATTGCTGGGATGATTACTAGAAGTGTGGCATTATACCATTTGACTGTGCACTGACCCAAATGGACCGTATTCATGATATGCTATTGCTGCACCAATGTTTTAAATGCCACTGGATCTATGGTAAATGAGCTGTAGCGTAATACAATGTGAGCTGAAGTACTACCCCACTTGCATGCTTTGGGCCATGTAAACCACATACTCCATCACACTCGCTAAAAAAGAGAAAGGAGAAAAAAAAAAAGTTAATTTGCCAAACCAATTACTGCAGAGTTTCTTTTGTCAAGAGAGACTATTACTTAAAACTTATCATCAGCAGCCCATTAATTTAGAAGTTTTTCCCCATGAAAGGCTGAGAGAAGAAAATGTGTATTTTCCACTCCATTGGCTTTTTTTTGTCCAAAGCACTTTTCCTTAATGTTTGCACACTTCTGCAGACAATAAATAGTACTTACTCTCACAATACTTTTGGGAGAAAGGGTAACAAACTCTCCAAATCTCAACAAACTCAGCAAAAGACTACAATCACAACTGTTTTGAAAGATTTTTCATGTTTTCAGAGCAGGAAATACATGCTATAGTAGTATAACTAGTCCATACTACTACCCTGAAAAAAAGCTGCTAGTTATTTTATATTGCTGGATTATAGCGACTTTATTTCCTTTTAGTTTAAGCTTTGTATTTCTATCCTTTAGTTGGAATTTCATCAGTTGTTGACTAAGTTTTGGCATGAAGTTGCTTGGTTTAACATTTGGAAAACAACATTCCTGTATATATATATATAAAAAAAAACTAACAAAAGAAAGAAAGAAAGGGCTGAGTTTTTATTTGCTCTTGCCTGCAGTCGACAGCAATACTTGTGAAAATGTTGGACTGGGCAACAAGTTCTTTAAGAATCTGTAATCAGTCTAGAATACTGTAATTCCGTTCTGACCAGTCCACAGACGGTGATTTTCATGCTTGCCGCATTCTTCAAAAAAAGCACCAAAACCCCCTCTTTTTCTCCGTTTCCTCGTGTAGAATAAAGTTTTCATAGATCTCGGAAAATAATCCAGTTCAGATTTGACAAATTTGTAGCTTCTCGGTGACCTATATGTGATTAAAAGCATCCCAGACGCCTTACAAAACTGAAAAATCACATTTGCTGTGCAGGACTCTTGAAACAGCATCAAATATTGCCTTCAGCTTCATTAGCTCACCACGGTGTACAACCATGTTTTTCTTACAACATGCATACACTAATGCATACAACCCCTCACTTTTAACTGGCTGTGTAAATAAGTTAGACAACTAGGTTAATTTGATTTTGCCTTGCGGAGCCCTGAAGCCTCATCGGCCTGGGAAGAAAGCTATGTATATTTCCTGTATCTTAAACTGCCACTGAGATTTTATGCAAGCTAAAATGTAGCTACTTACATTCTTAATTAGTTTGCACCTGTACACATTCCATGTATATTTATGCCTCTTTCGAGAGCGTTTTGTTGTCGGCGGTGAATAGATAAACAAATGCAGAAATTAATTTTTTTGGAACAGTAGAAAAAGTCAAATGCAAGTTCACTGAGTGCTTTTGATATCATCCCAACAATCCTACTTGCTTAATATTGGTGCAATCCTATTCTGGCAGTCCCATTAGTGCCAATAAAGCCCTCCACAACTATGTCAAAAAACATCAGAGGAACCGAGGGCAAAATGAAATAATAAACGGAACATAACACAGCAACCAATATCCCATCAAAGGAGCAGCTGAGGATATTACTATCGACACGGAATGGAAAATGAGGTGCTTAGACATACAAATCGGCCTGGTAAATTTGCATAAAGACAAGATTAGCATATGCACTGACAAGGAAGGCAAATTTCCCCTTTCGCTTTTCATGGGGAGGAAGACTGGATCAGTAAACACTCAACACTTGAATCCGATGTGAAACTTCAAAATGGTGCAAAAATAAGACGTTGTGAAAACCCAAACAAAAATGCAAGGAAACCTGCTCTGCCAAAATTAAGCTTATCTAGAATTAAGAAAACAGATCAATTTCAGTCTTTGTGTGTACACAATGCTTTTAGTATTCAGAATATTGCAAGCAATATGTAGCACATTGTGAAAAGATCATAATTGGTTTAAAAAATGTCAAAAGTAACAAATACTGAAATAATCTGAAAAATACCAGTAAGTTGTTTAATTCTTTTTTATAGGTATTTGTCCACTACCTTTTGATTCCCCAAGGAATTTAAAAACTTTACCTTAGGTTGCAGTTTCCCAACACTGAGGGGTGAAGTCAAGATATGGGAACAAGTGAGATTTTTGCGTAACAATCACAAATAGATAAGATTGTCAAAGGGGCACACATGACTAATAACACTGGAGCGAAAAATGCAAGTATGGTAAAACAACAAAGGTTGCTCTGCGGCCTCATCAAGATCTAAGTTTCAACTGCAATCAGCCCAATCAAAGAAGTGCCGGACTGGAAGCCCTTCAGCCTTTCATCTAACAAAAACCAATGTATGCTGGTAATCAAAGAGAAGCAGAATTGACCTCGTTATTAGTGCTGTCAGTCTATCTAAAATAAAACCGATTACACCTAAACTTAAACAAAGAAAGTAGCTGCTGTTGCATTTTTGCATGTTTTAAGGACCTATCTCTGAAGTTTAGGCAATCAGTCCGTCACCAATCAACGATTCTCGTCTATGTATGGGTGGCCATTTTGGCTGTTATTGAAATCATACAAAATGAGAGCTATGTTTAGAGTGAAAGCGCTGAGGACTGTCTCTAAATTTAGGGGCAATGCACTGTGTACTTCCGAGAAGTGCTAGGTCTATTGGAGCAGTTGACATAAGGTTAAGCAGTCAGTCTCTAAATGTCTGAACTTCCCAACAAACTAAACTAAAAAGGGTTTGAACATCACTTTAAGTTTACTTTTTAACCAGAATCGGGTGCATTTCTAGCTTGATCGACTTTGACCCATGATGCATACTGCACGATACTACATTCATACTGAACATACTATGCCATCTAACAACAACAGTCTTTGGCATGGACGTTATAGCTGTGTTAGGAGGACTCAAATTGATCTACTTTCAGCATCAGTGAAGAAGCACACAGAAGTAAAAAATATTTTAAAAAGAACTCAAAAGGAAACATCAACATTTTTGAGATGTGCTGCATTTCACTGGCTGAGTGCAAGATCGAGTGACATTTTCAGCAGGTAACAGGTGGACTTCTCAAAGTAAGAGCACTGTACAATGTCAGGAAATTTACCAATTAAGAAAATGCAAAGAAAAAGCACAAAAAATCCATTAGGTTCCAACCGGGCTTTTATAGAATGCAGCCAAGATGTTTGTTTGCCGTACCTGTACTTATGATTCCAGGTTCACCAGGACAGGGAACTGTGTTGTTGCACATGCGCGTTTCCCGCAGAGCACCACTGCAAAGCGTGCCATAAGGAGAGGAGACACAGGACCGCGTCCTCACTTGCCAGCCTTGCCCACACGTCAGAGAACACACACTCCACGGCGACCACTCCTCTGCCGCCGGATCACCTAAGGAGGGAGATGTTTAGGTTGAATTTTGGTCTGCATTTTGGTTGGTTTTTTTTTGTTGTTTTTTTTTTTCAATGAGCCCAAGTCCTCATTTGGACAATTTTTTTTTTTATCTTTCACATTTTAACCAAAATTTTGCCATGTTTAGATCAAAGGGAGTAACATATTTTCTATTTCTATTTGGCGAGAATATGCTTGGATGGTAGGATGTACTCTTATTAGTGGACTAAAGTGTGGAATTCATTTTGAAGATGTTGTTAGGAGAACTGGAGTAAGTATAAAGAAAAAGAAAGTTATAAAAATGTTGTATAGTCCATATTAAAATCTAATATTCCAGTAGCCACAAACAAGGCTCATTCCAAGATACAAATCCCACAAGAGTCTTAATTTAGCATCTTCATAATATTGATTTGTGTGTGTTATTCCTGTTTGGTAAACATGCTACTCTCTTTAATAAACAATTTTACTGACTAAATTTATCTCTTAGTTACTAAATATGACTAAGTTACCTTTATATATCTTCCAAAGTATAGAAAAAACTATCGCATAGAGGTCAAGTCAAAAGCACTAAAATGCCTGCATTTCTGTCAAATGGCATCCATCTGTGTAATCAAGCTCAAGAACAGAAGAACATGTCCAATATTCTCAGGGGCTTGGTGTTACTTAGACAAGTGACTGAGGAATAGAAAAGCCAAGAAACAGATGTTCCTTAAGTGGAAAAGAGACCTGGCATTCACAAGAGAGTACTGGAAATTGTTTGATCGGAAGGCTATAAGATTTTATAGAAAAGGAAGAAATGTGGTGAAATTATTGGGTATAGTGCATTTTTTAAGAAGAAATACGGATTTTTTTCTTCAATTTTATGCTCATGTTATTATTAAGTTTAACATTTTATGACTGCAATAAAAAAAAATATTTCCTTCAGTCAGGCTATTTATCACACTTGCTTAACACCCACTCTGTAACGGGCTGTCAATCAATTACAATACTTTATCGTGATAAATCACATGTTGTCCATAGTTTGTGATTAATTGCAGATTTCTAAGAAACCTTAGAATATGTTCATTATATTCCTATGAGCATTGAAACAACACAAATGATGAAAAAAAACAACAACAAAAAAAAGGATTTTAAATGGGATTACATAAAGGAAACAAAGAACAGTGCAAAAAATACATCTTATTTTTGTGCTGTTTTCAAATTTTTGCATTTGTTTGCTGCGGGCTCCTAAAAACAAGAAAAAGAAATCTGACGTTACACAGGAAACTGATCCAAAAAGTCATGGCAATTTTTCCTGAGGAAGATTTATTAGAAAGAGCTTATTGAAACCAAAAATCATAAAAAACTGCAGAGCTTATTTACATCAAGCTCAAAAATGTTTAAATGGGTAGATTTTCATACTAAAAAAAGAGTAAATCTTTTTTGATTCAGGAGAGACATAGCAGGCATAACATGGGACTATTTTTTGTGTCTGATGTTTTTGTATTTAATCATTTTCATGTTCTTTCATTGGTTCATAGAGGCTTAGTGTTGCTTCAGTAATGGATAACCGATCCATTAAGGAAGCAAATGATGTTTTGCCTTGTTGTTTTGTCTACAACACTAAAATAATTTTGGGTATCTTCCCGTTTCCTCTCCCTGTCAACTGTGAGCACCATTTACAGAGTAGAGAGAGGTGGACAGCAGGGGAGAGAGAGAGAGAGTGGAGCTGTTTTCAGAGAGGACATTTTAATTAATGGCACATCGGCCCCATAGAGAAACAACTGAAACAGAGGAGGAATAACATTCAAACTACAGCACAGAACATGAAGGACGAAAGCCTGTGCTTTAATTGTGTGTAAAAAAAAAAATCCCAAAAAACAACAAGGTTAAACCCAATTTTACTTTTGTGGTTAACACTTTAGCTTTGACAGCCCTACATGTTATATTTTAAAATCTCGATCATTTCCCCTGGGATTTTTCTTTCACTTGTTACCCATCACATTGACAATCCCACTAAAACACGATTGACTTCTGAAAAAAAAAAAAAAATATGGACGACACAACCTGGAGTCCAGATATGGAGTCTGGTAGCATTGTTGCTGGAGAAAGATATTGATATTATCATAAATAGACACAAGATGTAGGTCATCACTGCAGATAAGTCTGTCGAGGAAAATAAATCCTATATGAGCAGTCTGAAGGATAAAAAATAAATAAATAAATTTTGAATTTTAATTCATAGAAAAACATCTTTAGCATCCATACAAGTCCGAGTGCTCGCCCTTGATGTGCAATTCTCCAGCCAGCTGTGGCGAGGGTCCCATTGTTCCCACTCAGTTATGCCCTTGAAATCAACAATTGAACACAACTGTAAACTTCCCCCCCTTTTAAATTGTTTATGAGCTTCGTGTCCTTTGATCAGGGCGCCATCACACGGCAGAGGAGGAAATCGAATTAATTGCATGTCTGTTAATCGCATTACATCTTCATTAACATGCCATGAGTCAGGGCTTAAGCTCATCACACGTGCCTGGAGGAAAGGAAGAGAGGGGAGAAGCGAGGAAGAGCAGGAGGGGAGAGCAGTTGAGAGGGACGAGATGCAAATGGGGGTTTCCCTCTTCGTAAGCTCTCCCTCCTCAGCACAGCGGCAGCTTTGTGAAATGATTGTCTCCATGAATCCTAGCCCAGGTAAGTACTGGATTCTTTAAGATAGAAAGAGTTATCCTTTCTTTAAATGCTAGAAGTCTCAACATAAACTACATACTGTGTCTTGCAAACATCTTGAAATTTTCAATATTTTGTAATAACTACAAGCTATAGTGTAATTCTTTGAGATGGTATTCAATATAGCAACATAAATTTGTGCCCAACTGAGAAGTGGAACTAAAATGACACATGGTTGCTACTTGGGAAGTATGCATTTTCCTGTCACTTAGAGTCATTTTCTAGCACAATAAAGTAACTATGCAGCCTTCAGTTGTTATAAAAATGCTGTATTTAAATCAAACATAACTTAAAATAATTTTAATAATTAAAACTAGCCTCTGCTTTCAAAAACTCCTACACTTTCTGATGTCATCACAACAATGGTCCTCCATTGGATTGAGAAGTAGTTCATATGATAAGCTTGCTAATTGCTGCTGACGCTAGTCTGGAGGAGCTGAGTGAGGGACAGAGATGCTTCTGAAAATAACAGCCTCTAGGTGGGTATTAAACATACTTTTCATTAAGCATACATTTCTCTTTTTTAAATATGGACTGATGTAGTATTCTAATGTGAATATGCTAATGTTCTAATTAGCTGTAAATGGAAAATCACCATAAATAACCAAAATAAAGGCTTTCAAGAATCCATCTGTGTGTAATTAATACATGCAACGTTTTTCACTTAGTGATAAAGTTCCTAAAACAAATGGGTTTCGAAAATATTCAGAGTTTTTGAATGGGTCTGTAATTAATCGCGGGTGGTTTCCTTAAGTCGTCCCACTGTGAAAGCACATAAAGAACTGAAACTTTTCAGGTACACGACAACTTTTGGAGGTCAAGTTGTTCTTCATTTGCTCCAGGAAGCGAAGACTACCTCACACTCCGAACACTCACCTGTTTGTGCCTGAAACACACCTGGCAGGTCAGCTGATCGTGGCCTTTGGGTCTTCACCTTCAGGTCGTCATCGTATGGGTCTGAAACAAGCAAGAGGGATACGCTATTAATCTACAGTTTTTCTTAAGCTCAAAATTTGCTTTTTGAGCACATTTGTTATGTATTGATCAGGTACTACAGGTGTGTAATAGTGTTTTGTATATAAATTAGGTCAATGTGTACTGGAAGCCAATAATAGTTTTAATGCTTTGGTGAATAGGAGCTCGGCATCCTCCACTTCCATTTTTGCACATTCATGGGGGTCAAAATAGGCAAGTTTCGGTACATCCAAATCACGACTTGGCAAAATAAAAATACAAACGCCTACATTTCCTTGGCTTGCTCCTCATAGCAGAAAATTAATGGGGCGTGCTGATGCAGTTTGACGCATAACATTCAGACTTAGAAAAACTGAATGTCAAATCTTCATAATTACCGAAAACCAGAGAAAATGTAATTTTTGAAGAACTCCTCGACTTTGAAAAACAACATAAAAGGCACAGCGGCACTCTGCATCAAACACAAAATGATGTAAAACTTCACAAATTCAAACACTCAAATAAATAAACAGGCTGAACAACCATGGCTGAGCTTTGGTCAGTTATTTCAGAAACATGATGTAAGTGTTGAGCATGTATGGAGGGAATACGCTTCCTAAAAAGTATTGTAAATAGTGCAGAAGTCTGTTTTATCTCAGTCTGTACAACCATATAGTTGCATGAGCCAAGGCTGTTGTGTGTGGTGCAAATTGATTTGTAGGCTTAGCTTCACCAGCACAAGACTTAATCAACTCCCACAGCAGGGGAAACAATCCTTGATTGGGTAGATCTTCTTCAGTTTGCCGCTTCTTGCCAGTGGGACATTTAGCATAAGTTATGTTCATAAAAACAAACAAACAAAGAAAGGCGCAAAGACAAACAGCTCAATGTCTGAGGTACATGATCCACATGGGATGCCAGTTTATGTGTTAGACTACACAGCGTATAAATGATTGGCAATCAAAATGTTTAGCATTGACCTAGATTAAGAGGATGAACTAAGGAAGAAGACATACATGATTAAAATGGTCTGCAAATTAACACTCAAGAAAATATCTAGTAGTTTCGCTGGTAAAGATATTAAATAGAAGTGGCTGTTGTAATTTGACCCTACAAATCTGCACAGTGGCGCAGTTGGTAGCACTGTTGCCTTGCAGCAAGAAGGTCCTGGGTTTGATTCCCAGCCTGGGGTTTTTCTGCACGGAGTTTGCATGTTCTCCCTGTCCATGCGTGGGTTCTCTCCGGGTATTCCGGCTTCCTCCCACAGTCCAAAAACATGACTGTCTGTCTCTGTGTTGCCCTCCAACAGACTGGCGACCTGTCCAGGGTGTACCCCGCCTCTCGCCCGAAACATTCGCTGGAGATAGGCACAAGCACCCCTCCTTACCCAAAAGGATAAGGGTGTTAAAAAATATCCACTATGTAAAAAATCCAATGTGTAGCCTTGTGATTTTAGATTGCTTTTCAACAGAATGCGTCCAACATTGTTGGACATTCTGTGAAGCCTAATTACTGCATTTTCTGGAAAACAAAATAAAGAATGTGGTTTTGGCTTGAAGACTTAGTATTGGAGAAGATCAATCGGAAAAGCAGCAGAAACAATAGCAAATAGCAACGTAAGATGGTAAGATTTCCCGGCAAAAAGAAAGACTTGTGTACTCTGAGAAGATTCTCATGGATTCAGATGATTTCTTTTCCTTTTGTAAGGGTTGCCACCAGAACATGAGTCCATGGGTCCTGCAGGGTAAAAAGGTCACACAAGGTCCACTCAGTCCCACATGGGACTGCTCTAGGGTTAATCCTGTTTTCTCTAAATGGATATCACAGAAAGTATTTCTTCAATTGCTCATTTTCTGAAAAACATATACATTTCATATAAGGACATCATGAAAAGGTAACAAATTTTCTCAGCTCTTGGGTAATCGTAATTATTGGCTATACACCACTATTAATCTGTTTATCCTGTTTGTTCAGCATCTACAGCCCTAATTAAATAATAATAATAATAATAATAATAATAATAATAATAATGTCCATTCACTTCGATTTCTATTTCACATACTTGGCAGTTTTTACTATCTAAAAGACATAAATATTTGTCTCTCATTGACTACATTTACTTATTTGTTTTGGTTTATTGGAACCAGTTGTTTTCATTGAGAGTCTACCATCACTGGTAGATGATGGTCTACCACTGGTCACATCGACCAGTGGTAGATGATGACTAAAACTGGTCATCATCTACCAGTTTTAGTTATTTAACAAGACAGAAAAATAATCTATACACTGACATACCGTGACTTGTGTCATATATGCCCTGGATATTTAATATTAACAAAAGGGTTGAACTTAACCTTTGAATTCAACATAATGGCACAATATGGGGAATATTTACAAAAAAAAAAACATTAAACAAATACAATAATCTTATTCTCAAAAATGTACTGTAATTCTATAACAGTGAGCTTTGAAGATTTTTTTTTACTCCCTGGTTTCCCATCTTCCTCAATGTTCAATCTTTTCAGAAAAGATTGTTTTTTATTCATTATCTTTTTGTTCATGAAGCTGCTAAATGCTTTTTTTTGTTGTTGTTTTGTTTTAAGGTGGAAACCCTTGTCACTCAATAGAGAAAAGAGTTCAGTGAAGCAGCGCTGGCGAGTAACGTCTCACATAAAATGACCAGAGAGAGCTACTTCTCCATCTTATTGTTTTCCTTTTCCCATTGTTTCTCTCTCTTTGTCTTTGCTGCACAGAGGAGGATTTAGATGGATGCCAGAGCAGAGTTCACGACGGCCGAAATGGGAGATCAATATTTACTAACCCGTTTGAGCGTTGACCTTTCACAAACTCCACCATACTGTTTAATGTTCTGGCCTGCACTTTAATGGACACATCATCACGCACTTCATCAAGCTGTCCTGCCCCCTCGCACGCCTACTTTATGCACTTCAGATTTTTTTTTTTTCCTACAATCTCAAGGAGAGTTTATCCTTGGGATGTTTAGCTTGGAGTGTGGTAATAACTTTGTCAAAGCCAACTGGAGTATGACTGAAGTAAAAAAAGAAAGAAAAAAAAAGATTTCTGCTGAAAGAAATGAAGTGATCACATCCTCTAAAGCTGCAGGCACTAAGTTGATTGAAAAAGCCTATTAATATGTTGAAGTGAATGCAAATCTGCGTGAGCTCAACATATGAATTATGAATCTGCCTTAATACAGGTGTTTTAAAGAAGCAAGCTTGATGCTAAAAGAGGTGTAATTAAATCAAGCACCTCTAATCCAGTTTCCTTTAACCCCCTATTCTGGTAATCGTCTGGGAATGCAGCTATTGATGCAGTTGCATTGAATTAAGGGCTAGGAGTTAATGTAATAATGTGGGTGTTTTCTGGCTAAATTTGTCTCTTCAGCTTGGGCACAGAATCTTTAAATGACTCTCAAGTGCTCCTCCGGTAATTCAAGGGTGTCAGTAAACATACTGTAAGTTATTACAGAAGTGTGTTTCCACTTGGCAGGGTGCAATCGCAAATCTGTTTTCTGATACTTTTTGGAGAAGACTTTAATCTAATTTTATAGTTAAAAAAAAAAAGAATGTAGGTCAGATTTAAAGGTACAAAGCTGTGAAAAAAGGGTATATTTTCCCCCTTTCACCGCCATTTTTGCTTTTCTTTTCACCAATGTTAATATCAAAGATAGCCTAGCTAAAAATAAAATGAAGTTTTCAAATTATTATTTTTTTATTAAGGACAAAAAGTCACCCAAACCAACCTGGTCTTGTCTCAAAAAGTAATTGCTTTGGGTCATCATCCTGCTGCATAGTCAAAGTTCAATTCTCCTCTAGTGTTTTCAAGTGGAGAGCAGAATTTATCGTTCTATTAGACACGAGTGATACAGGTTTTATTTATGTATTTACTTTATGTTTTTGGTCAGCTATAATTTTACTCAATATGTGTCCATAAAAATACCTTTGGAAACTTTTTATTGATGCTCCTATTTACAGATATTAACTCCACAAATCATTCTATAAATTTGCATTGATTGTCCCTAAATCAAAAGGTTATAGTTATTGATAGTGACTGATTCACAACTATTAGGCCAGGTGGATTTTAATTTTTTTTTTTTCTACATTTTAGGAAACATATAATTTTGCATTTTTATTTAAAATATCAATCTGTTATTACCTATGCATAATGACGGAGTAGATGTTGTTCTTTTAGTGTACATGGTGTGACAGCCCAACAATTTTCAAATCCAGATATTTTATTTTGTGCTTTTCCTTTTTGCCAGATGACCTTCAACAAAAGCAACCATTTTAATCAAAAACAAATGAAAAATAAATCACTCTGCTGCTCTAACCCTCGGTTTACGGTTGTGCAGAAAGAGCAGAAATCATTCCTTGAAATTTAATAGTTTGCTGGGTCTTTCGTTAATAATCACTGGTTATTGTCAGTTAGATGGAATTCATTGCTGAAAATCGCAGCATTTCTAAAAGCATTCTTGCCTGCCTTCTATTCTCCACAGTCCCTTCGACTTCATCACGGTGTTACGAGAAGGTGAGACCCTCGGAAATCAAAAACAAAAACAAAATAAATCCAAACCGATACACAACCCAAGCACCAAAGCTTGAATATGTATGAGCTGGACACACATATCCTGTGATACACATGATATCATGCAAAATAAAATATGGCAAATAACTGTTTTGAGCTCGTATAAAGAAGGAGTCTTGGTTCCTTTAGGATTTCAGTCTGCAGGGAAGACTATGCATGGGCGTTCTTTTTTGTGTGTAAGTGTATAGGTGTCATGGAAGTCCATGCTTTGTAATATTATATATATAAAAAGTGCTATGAAGTGGCAAAAAACAAATAAGACTGCACATATTTACTATTACTGACAGTCCTGCAGTGTGTATGAGTAGTGTGAATGCAAACTCTCTGAACACATACAATCAGACAACTGCACACACCAAGCTATTTCTCAACTGTATATCAAATCTGAGCTTACAGCTCTCCGGTTGCTGTCCATTTACTCCAGGGTCCGTCTGGGAGAGTCCAAACTGATAGAAGTGCACCATAATGGACTTTTTATAAGCCTCTGGATAGACAGACCCACTCCATCTTTCACTCTTTCTCACTCTGCTCGAACCTCTTTGCCTCTCAGCAGCAGATATGAAGACAGAAGTTAAATCTGGTTGGAGCAGGGCTCTCAGTTGCCTGTCTGTGGGGGACTTGGGGTCGTCGCGTGCCTTCAAGAATGGACTCAGAATCCAGTTTAGTCTGGCCCCACTGGCCAACAGAAGTAGGATACTTTTATTTTCATGATCTCTCTCCGTCTCAAATCTTGATTAAATACAGCATCTGAGCATGGATTTTATGTGATATATTTTGAGGATGTGTTCAATTCGAGAAACAATACCAGTGTTTCCCCATATTTAACATACCAGGAAACAAAGTGTAAAATAAAATATTATTATTATCTTTGAAAAACAAAGACTTATTAATTATTCACACCGTCTCTTCTGCCAGCCATGCTGCTTGTTGTCTTGTAAATACAAACAAATCCTTTGGTTTCTATACTTAAACACGCCCATCCTTAGGAGCAACAATATTTCTGGACACATTTGTATTTCCTGTAAACAAAGGAAGATTGAAATAGTTTTGATCAAGCAGTGCACAGGAACAGGTGGGGGAGGAGCAGACTGTTCATGTGCTTTAAAGCACATGAAAAGAACAAAAAAAATATCTAAGCAGCTTGGAAATAGAAACTTTTTCAGAACTTTAAATAAGGCCAAAATCTAAGTTCAAAATGCTGGGGCAATACTAACTTTTCAAGTTTTAGCACAAAAAACACATTTGGCGTCGAGAATTCACTCCAAATCTTAGTACAGCAGTACTACGTCCTTAACAACGGTGAAGGCAGAAGGAAGAATATTTCATTCAAAGGATGATAGCAAGACTCACTGCTTTGGACTCTCCAATTAGACACGATGGCTTAGCATGTGAAATGTACCTCTGCATAGTCTTTTAGTAGTTATTCTGTGAAGTGTTTTAAGTCATGGCTAGAAGATTGACTGATGAGAGATAAAGCTAATGTCCATGATGAAATATGATAATACCGTCTTTCCTTTTGTTCATTGTACATTTGCCCTTACCTATCAAATATCATTACCATTCAGGTGTTAAAAAAAAAAAAAAAAAAAACATATCCTCACCATTATCCCGATGAAAGACTCCACAGCTACCAGTTTTTAGTTTCCTGCCAGAGTCTCTCTTATTTAAATTTCAAATACCTTGTTATCCTTTGTATGGGTGAATCCAAGCCGCCATATTCGCATTAACAGAGTTTCAAGGGCATTTGGGAGTGAAACAGGCCCACAGCATCACAGACTCCCTTTTAACAGAGGACATGAAGTACTTTTCATATTTTTCTTTGGGTTAGTTCATATTTTAATTTTGCTCTAGCATTTGTCTTTGTCATGGCGACTTTTTTTCTAGCTAACCTGTGTGAATCACCCAACTCACACCATGCTATCTGCTTTCCATTGAGGGTAAAGCAGGGACGCTGTGATCCAGTTCGATACTCTGGATCAGTGGTCCCCAACCTTTTTATTACCGCGGACCGGTCAAGGCTTGGCAATTTTGCAGCCTGTGGGGTTTTCCCTGACTGGGAGCGAGAACGCAGCCTGTTGAATGTGACAGGTAGCCAATCAGAAAGCGATGTGACGTAAGAACGGAGAGGAGTCCCAAACTGCTGACATGGCGCAACTGAGAGTCCGGTGGACATCGGAGGTGATATGTGGAAATGTTTATTACTATATGTCAAGGTCATTTTTATACATGTTTATTATATGTGGTTATGTTTATTCAGTTAAAAATGTTAACTATGAAAAAACGTAACTCACCTCCAAATCATAGTGCAGCAAATAAAGCGGCTGCTCCCGCCGTCTTTTGTCAAACGCCTTTTCTTTTTGTTACGTCTTTTAAAATGAGTCCACAAACTATCACTACTGCTACTACATCATCATCCGTGTTTGATTATTCTAACACCCGAGACAATGACACCCGAAGTGTTGCTTATGCACAGGCTGCTTGGACTCTACGTGCGAAGCAGTTTGAAGCTTCATTGTCTCATTAACGAGCCGGTCACCATATCATGCAGAGCAGCTTGGAATGTGGGAATCACCTACCGGGATAAATCCATTCTCCTGTCTCTTCTCTGGGCCTTTTCCCCTTCGCAAAGAAACTTTCCAAAGACATCTGATCTATTTCTTACTCATTTTGCCACTTGTGGGTTCAATGTTGGCGCGCAAGACGTAACCGAGAGAATCCGGTTAAAGGATTTTCAAAATAAAAGATCCTCCAGACTCAAATAATACATAAAACGGAAATATTTAGCTGCTCAAAAAGCTATGAAAACACAATTAAAAGCAAAATGCTGAACTTATTAACCTTTTAAGCAACTCCTTTTGTCTATACAAGATACAAAGTCATTGCAATGTCACAAGTCTTCCCACTCGAGTCTTGAGTCAAGTTCCAAGTAAAGACATGAAGACCCCACGTTGGATCCAAAGTCAAGGCCTGCAAGTCAAAAGGGAAGTCCTACACTTTTAACAACTCATTTGGTTATTTTTGAAAAGGCATTTGTTTGCCAGAACCACCAGCAAGAGGAGAGTATCTTTAAAAATGCTAGAATATCAGTGCTGATGCTGTTTTGACAATTTGAACTCCTCAGCTGATTAGTGCTTCGACAAGTCAAGTCTGAACTAAGCAAATTTATGATTCAATTCCAAGTCACATGACTCAAGTCCAGACCTCTGGGTGGTACCGTATTGTACTGGGATATATTGGAGGCAAATTATTTAGAGTCAAGTAAAGTCTCTTACAAGAGAGACCCTGCCAGAGTGGTCCAAAAAACCTGTGGGGTCTAAATGACCCCATCACTTAAGACTGCTAGAGGGTAAATGGATTTTAAAAAGCTGCTCAGTATACATTGACATTTATGAACAATTGGAGTGGAAAATGGTATTAGTAACAAAAGAAAAACAGAATCCTTAGACATTTCCATATCATTCACAATGATCATTCACAATCCAAATTATTAGTGAACCTTACTTCACTAATGATTTGGAAAAAATAAGAAAATAAAGATCTTCATATGCCAAGGTTCAGAGACATCATTTTAAGCTATAAGGAAAGATGGATCCTGCATTTGAACAGTCTATAGACTGCATAGATTTTCAACAAACACAGACCACTGGTCCATGAAGGATGTCAGATTAATTCAGAAAAGCCTTCAAGCCAAACCTCATCTCCTACAGTTCTCCACTGTTTATATCCACCATTCTAATATCCACTGTTGTACAAAGCCACAATTATGTTTATGAAATAGTTTCTGTGCCAAAATGAATTATGTAGCGACAATAAACAGTGTAGTGGGTAAAGTGCAACAGCCAAGAAAACAATGAATTGTAGAGGTTTTATGTAGGTGTGATGAGGTACAGCAGAGCTGTTTTTTTGTTTGTTTTTTATTTTGAGTGCCAAGACAAGAGCAGTGACATTGTTAAAGCACTGATGACAAGCATTGTTTGCAATGGTTTTTTTTTTTAAGATTTTAGGAGTACAATTTCATAATCTGTCAATGAAAATAAGTGCAATAGTTTTCTGGGTTGGAATTAAAGTCACCAAAAGCAATGATCAGACTATCGTCAAGGTGTATAGGCTGAATTGTTGCGATAGCGTTGTGTCCGAAATTAGGATCAGCTGAAATACATCGGCTTGTAACATTAACGAGTGATGAGCTAAATACCAAACTCAACTGACAGCCAATGAAAGCATTCAATCATTGGTAAATGTCATTCTTCCATCTGTCTGTCTGTGCCTCTGAGGTTTTTGCAGCTTTTCTTCCCGTCTGTCACATATTTGTCTAACAAAATAAGACACACTACACTCGGCTTCTTAACGCGCTCCTTATCGGGCAGCGGCTGAAATGTATGCATGTGACGCAGTGGCAGGAAAACATTGATTACTTGCTCACAATTGCCCGCTGCACTGGCATGCTGTTGCCATAGCAACACTGTCATGCTGAGGACATAAATGAACTGAGTCGGTGGGGTTGGAGGGGGTTGGCGTGGTGGGGGCGGTGGGGATGCTCAGGGGAGGGAGGGGATGAGGTAAGTGGATTATAAATCAGTGTCCGCACTCGTTCACCAGACCAGCGACTGAGGGAGGAGAAGTCGGTCGTTTCCGGCCATGTTGAAGGACAGCTGCTGTGGCGTTGCTATAACTCACATATTTTTTTTCATTTTATTCTAACACACATTTTAGTAAACGTTCCCATGTAACGTTTTAGTTCCATTTCTAATACAATTTAGTATTTATCTTTATTATTTTATTTACAAACTCTCTTATGGCAACAAGAGCAAAACCATTGCTCCTTTTGATATGCTGCAAGTAAATCCCATCTATATTCCTTTCTCTAAAACTATAATAATACTATATTTATATTACCCCGCCCTCGTGCATGCCCTTTTTATTATCAATATAGCCCTCAGTAAAAGCTAGTTGTTTTTGATCAATATTCTATTAAAATATCCAATAATTAGTCATTTTTAGTTTCTGGAAGACCTTCAGAAAACATAGTATTTCAAAAGTTTCATAATTGCTGGTACTTTTCGTGGTGCTCTCTTGTAGAAATTTAATGCAGGAGGATAATGTGATCTGCCACTTAGCAGGAAATTGCTAAAGTATGATTTGAGATTTTGATTTGGCCTAAACCTCCCCAGACTCCGGTCAAATTGAGCACCGGAGAAAGTTATTTTACAAACAAATCTGATCCATAATTACCATATATCAAAACTTAGATGAATGAAGGACAGACATGTATTGCAGTATATTGGATACCATGCCCTGACAGGTTGTGGGAGATCACCACACTATCAGACAAAACTATGGACTGTTATATTAATGTCTGATCAGATAATAATCAGTAACTGCACTCAAACGCACCTTGAAAATTAAAGCCGAAGAAGCTCAGAGCACAGACTACCAGGGATTTTTTATTTTTTTTTATTTTTATAAATCATCACAGACATACACAAAAACTGTCTGTAGCAGCCAGACTTTGATTCTTATCTTTGTGAAAACAGGGCACAAAAAAAATGATGCTGAGATGGTGACTCCTGCCCTCAACCTCCCCTCCAGGTACACAACACTTTTACACGACTAACGTCTTCTTTTTTAGCTGGCTTTCATCAGCTGGAGGGGTCAGGACAGGAGAGAAGATAGATGGCCAACATTTGCACAGTGCTGTGCACTCCACAGCACCAACACACACAAAGATGAAAACACACACACACGCACGCACGCCGTCTGGTCTATTGAGGGTTTCTTTTTTCCTTCCCTCTTACACCAGCTGAATGTTGCTTAATCTACTGCAAAACAGGATGATGAATCATTTCTATACTTCACAGTTTTATTTTTTCATTTGTTTTCTTTTATCAACCCATCAAGCTTAAATGATGAACCTGACAGGAAAAGATCAATTTAAAGGTGATGTAGTGTATAGCTGACCCGGTCTGAGGAATGTGTTTTTAAAGGGCTCTACTCTGGAAATGTCCAGGCTAAATATTGCTCGTGATTTTAATATTCATATTAATGACGGCTCTGATAACAAATGGCCCACTATGAACCTTGTTTTTATTTTTGGCTTGAAAATTAATTAGCCCGTCCTGAGGAATTATTTTATTTTTTTTCTGATTATTATTGCGTTACTTGTGACTCCCTGGTTGTGACTGAACCTCCTGAAACTCTTCTACTGCCAGTCAAATGTATTTGTATTGAACATTTCAGCAACAAGGTGATTGAGAGACCTCAAAGTAGAGACACAGTAAACAAGCAAATAAAATAAAATATAGAGAAGTAGAATGAATTAATGTTCCACTTTATCAAACAAATGATAATCTGCGGAAAAATTCTGTGTTGCTTTAAATTTGTCACCTACTTTCAGTGATGTAAATGTGCCTATTCAAGTCAGAACTGGTCCGTTAAGACAGAGTTCATTGTCTGTTTGTAAACCCCCACCTTAAATTAATGGCACTATCTGCTCCTTAAACAGTTCTTGCTGAAAATATGAACACTTGGAGGAAAATTAACTTGCAGGTCCATCTACATCATCCGGAAGATCTTTTGGCTCCTTTTAATAATTCTGTTAAAAAACTTAGGGCTACCAAAGTCTCCAACCTTGCGACTAAAAGCCGACTTATTCCTAAAGTGCTTTTTCACACCATTAGTGACATTGTTACTCCTGTTCCACCTTCTGTTTCCATCTCATTTGACTTTGACTGTGAAAATGTTCTTTCCTTTTTCTTAGAAAAAGCCAGTTATATAAGAAATAATATTTCCCCTTTGATAATATGTCACTTGTCTCTTCGTCCATACCTGCTCCTTCCAACCAACAAAGAAAAATGTACTCTCCTCCACATGTTAGTCGTCACATCAGCCTTTGTCACAAATGACCTCCGGATCTTACTCGCAAATTACGTCTGGCGCACCAGGATTTGTCCTATTAAGGTTTTCTTCATACATTTGTGGTCGCTCACTTAGTGCGTCTCAAATTATAGGTCTGATGTAACATTCGCTTTAATGTTTACTGAATGGTTTCTCCACACAACACCTTGTGACCAGTGTTTTAAAAGGTGATACATGCATTTTTCCTCATCATTTGGTTATAAAGCTCATATCACAGAAACTCTTATTTTAAGCAGTGCTTACAGCAGATGATACATTGCGAAAAATATGTTCTATGCATGCTGAGTGAAGTCTGTTTACCTGTTCACTCTAAAATAATCCAAACAGGGCTTGATGCTTCTGTAAAAGGCTTTTCGCTCGCTTACAAGAACACATCCACCTACGCCAACTTCTGCCCGTAGAGAGAGATCTCAGTGGTTTGTGCTCACTAGTCCGATGCAGTGACCTATAACAGATGTTCATAAGGATTTGTCATAATGTCCTTAATGCTCATTACGTTCAAGGTTCTGAAAAGAAAAAAAAAATCTAAATCTTCATACACTTGCTGTGTTCATTCTGAGTCCCTCTCTTGGGGAAGTAAAAGAAATAATGTTAACGTAAGTAATCATGCCTTTACTGACAGCGGAATGCTTCTGTTCGGTCCGCCGTAGTATGCACTTGTCTGACTAAAGCGAACACTTACGCACAGAAAGTTAATATGGCCTGAAGTGAGAAGATCTCTTTGGAGAGGCTCAAGAGCCTGCAGAGCTTCACCAGATCTTGTGACTGGCTGACAATGTTCATGATTTTCTTTTCTACCCCTGCCTAAAGGTGTTACAGACAGCTCATTCCAAGGCACAAAGAGAGTTCCTGGATAAATAGTTGTTACTAATCAAGACATGAGGCTAACAGAGAGAGCAGCATAGTTATCCAACTATGGGGAAGGAAGGGTTGTTCCATGCTTAAGAGCTGCACTTTGGCCACGGACGAAAAATAGATGGAATAGCAACCCGACTGCTTCTAGGAAACTTAATACAAAGAATTTTATTAACGTTTTTTTCTGGTGAAAAGACTGTTTACAGGAATCAAAAAACGTGTCCTAACACCCACTCACACAAGAAAGCAGTGATGTGTGTGGGTGCTAGCTTCATGGAAGTATAGTATCCAATAAAAAAACACTTTTTAGAGAGGTTTCAGTGAGTTTGCCTTAAAGTAAGCCATTTCTTTTTGTTCCTACTGTTTTGCCTTGCCCTCCAAGACATTTTTAAACTGTTGTAGAATAATCGAGTAAGATGTGTTTCTTAAGTGGTTTTCATTTCCTGTCAGTGTTGAATAACAGTGTAAATACAATATTGTATTCTGTTTTTACTCATGAATTTACGTAACATCCCAACTTGATTGTAATTGGAGTTGTCTGAAATGGTATGCAATATTATGCTTGTAGTCCCAAAAAGTCCCCATTTCAGGAATTAATCTTCAATCTTCTTTCAAAAAGAACAAAGAGGAATGCAGTCTTTAAGCATTACTTTATAGAATCCAATAAAGAAGCAAAATGAATAAATTTACATATCAAAACATAAAGTACTAGTACAACTACAACACAGAAGCAGTACTCCCTTAGGAGCAAAGCTGGTACTATAGCATGTAGAAAGCATTCTCATGAAGCACAAGATCAAAAATGTTGAGATTTCCTTATCTCTAAAATTCCTTGTGGTATGACAGAACTTGATTAGCATGTCCCAGAGGGAAGCTCACTCTGAGCCCATTTGAGTGCCATTTACTAGCTGCATGAACGTATTCCACATGAATACACGGCACAAGCCATCTCCTATCTAATGCACAGTGCACGACTCTTTGTCTATTTTTTATCTATTGCTGTATTGTAGCAGTTTTTAGTATACATTTCCTGCAGCTAAGTTGCACATTGGTACTGAATTTGGCAAGAACTACCCTAACACTAACCCCATCAGTAGATCTTTTAGTAGAAATGATGCAACCATTTTTTTAAAAAATATGTGAAGTCTTTTTGGGCTAAGAACTAATATATGAGCGGAACATAAAGACAAGGTGTGATTTTTCACACTTTGTCACATTACAAGTGTCATGAAAGGAGGTTCTACAACATACTGACTTAAGGATAAAATAAAAAAAACACGCCACACGTAAGATTTTTATTCATAAAGACTTTGTAAAGCGCAACTAAATATTGCAATGTTTAACGTTCCACATTGAAAAAAAGCAAATAAAATGCACTGAGCCTTGCGGTTGTAAAGTGACAATGTCTGGGAAAGTTTAAGTGTTGAACACTTAAGCAAGGTTCTGTAAATAGTTGGAAGTCGTGTACCAATCAAAGTGTGTCGACTGTTCAGCCATCTTCAAAGGTAGGCAAGGTAGAACAAGGATCGGCTGTCATCTCTCACATGCTTGTTCCTACAAGGCATAAATCTGCCTCCCTAACCACAACTCCCTGTCAATCTTCCCGATGCCTGGTACATGTTGTTGAAGGCTGCTGCTTTCAAGATTATTTTACTTTTATGTCTTTTAACCTACCCCCTCATTTCCTTTTTTCCAGCTTGAGTCATCTGCCGTCACCCTCTTGACACAATAGAACTTAAAATGCAAAAGCTCCCCTTGTTCTGATTTAACAGCATCCACGATAGTCTTGGTACAGTTTTTAAGGCAATTTTTTTCCATGTGGAATTGAATTCAGCACAGGATAACATCACAGCGAGTTGCAAAAGAAGGCGCTTCACACTTTTCTTTTTGTTTAATTGAAACAAATTGGAAGTCATCTCATAAGCTTATTGGTGTGATCGAGAGAAATATCTGAGGAAAAACATCTGTGTGTCGTCTTTAAAGCAAGGAAAAGGAAGCAGAAAATAAGATCAAGTGAAAAATGTTAATATCAGAATAAAGATAAACAGAGTAAATCCATATTGGACTTTTATGAAATCTTTTTAAAACTATCAAAAACAACCTGCCCCTACTTGAAACAGTTGCAAAGCTGAATAGCTGGTTTGGCAAGAACTCTCTTTTTTCCAAAATGACCTGCACAAAATGAAGCTAGAGCATCTCGCTTGAAATGAGTCTGGACTTTGACCACATCACTCAAATTTTGTTTTTGTTTTAGCCTTTACAGAAATGTTCTTGACGATGTGTCTTGGATCATTTGCCTTGCTTTAAAACCCAAACCTTTGGAGTTATTTAATGTCATGCAGGGTTTTTCTTGACTTTACAGGTCTGGCAATGACCAGGCTTGGGTATAATTAGTGAAAATTAATAAAAATGTGCTTGATTACATGGTGACTAAACTTGTAAGTGTGGAAAATAAAGAGTGTGTCAAGGGGCAGGTACTTTTTTCAGCGCTGTACATAAATAAAAACAATGTAGTCAGCAGCTAATAATGTTGCTTGCAAAATATTGCTCCCCTTGTCTCCTCCATAGCATATTCTACATGATATATAATTTTACCAGAAAACACAATGACAGCCAGAAAGATAGCCATTTTACAATAGAACTGCATGTTATTCCCCAGTATTTATAGACCAGCCTGACAGAAAATGTTCTGGGGCAAAGTCTGAGCTAAACCCAGATTTACAATATGTTTCTGGCTGTCATCTATGGGTTATGTCATCTATCTATCTATGTGAACATACCATCAAATCGGTTTTTTTTTATTATTTAAATCATTACTTTTTATTTAAATGATGTCTTAAAGACAGCAGGGAATTGGGCAAATGGAAGTTGCTGAATCCACCACGGGTGCACTGCATCACCTCATGAGAATTCACACCACTACCTTCAGCAAATGAGATGCTGCTGGCTGCATTATCGCTCTACATTCTGTGGCTTCCACTTTTCCCTACGTCAACTGTTTTTTTTTTTTTTTTTTGCTTTTTTTTTCCGGTTTGTTTTGCTGGTTGTGATTGACATGTAGCTCTGAGTGTGGGTGTTCTGATAAGCCAAGAATCAGGGACCTTACAGGTTGCTACATGTTAAATGAGAATGAATTAGCAGCAGCAGGCCTTCTGTTTCTGAACAGATTCAATATGATATTGATTAAAACTCCCAGATGCTGTTTCTTCTTTGAGCTTCCAAGCTTCCATGTCTATAATTATTTTCTGTTTTGTTTTCTGACTTCTGCAGCTTCTTAAATATACCATCCATGCACACCGACAATGATAACACAGCTGCGTTGTAAAGTATAGATTTCCTCTCCAAAAAACAAAGAATTTGTAGTTTTATTCAGTGTGTTTTTTTTAACTCTAAGATATTAGAAGAGGCTCAAAGAATGGACTCATGTGGTTACATCAAATAATTCCAGATCTGGACGTAGATTTTGAAGCTTTCAATCTGCTTGTGAGTTACTAGAGGCTTAATATTATGTCTGTTGAGTTGAAACATAAATCCGATGACCCGCCCCAAGCAAGATGGCTGCTCATACAGTATAGTGAGGATGAAGTCGACAGTAAAAAAGCCAATAACCATGTCAAGGTCTTTGCCTGTATGAACTTGTTTATATTCCTGTTTGAAAGTTTTCCATCTCATGTGTGCCCTTTCATTTGGCTATTCATGAAAACAATTAAAGGCAATGTACTGCTTGTATCTTCGTGAGGAGTTAGGTTATTTTTTTGTACAGCGGCTCTGCATGCAATCTGAGATCATAGTATATTCACCTCCCCTTACAAAGTCTTTTTGATTGCAGATTGATGTGATGTTTGCATTTTTGTCCTTCTGAGATTAACTGAAATGATGATGACGGTGGTGGTGGTTTATGTTCTACTGGAGATGTATCAATCAGGCTTTTTCTGCCCAATGTCAAGAGGCTACAAAATAGAACGCAGGAAGAGAGTATCTTGCAAATGTTGTAGTTTGAAAACCAGAAGAAAATCAGGAGGTCACATGATTATCCCCATTTAAGAATTAGGCTACAGTTTGTCACTGATCTACGCTTGTTTTCTGCTAAGATCAAAGACATAATCCCAAGTAAACTCTGTTGGTTGATTTATTGATTGAAAAGAGCAGTAGTTTTTAAATTTGGTGAATTTTAGAGTCAATCAAGAGGAAACTCCGCGATTCCTGTTTCTGGTTGGATGATTGTTGCTTCAGTTGCCCGGCGGCTGCATGGAAGGTCAGGCTAAGCAGTGCGATTGGCTCGATTGTAAGTTTGTTTGCTTGCCATTCATTTATTGCAATGACAATAAATGAAGGCACATTTCTGCCTTGCTGCAGAAATGTGCTATACAAATAAACTTGATTGATTAAAAAAAAATGCTAGCTGTAGCTTAGCACTAACGTAAAAACTGATCAGGCGCAAGATGAAAATGAAAGTGATTCTGGAGACTCATTTTTGAAGCCATTAAAGTAACTTTCTCACCCAAGTAGCGGCATGCATTTTCAAGTTTCAACAGCAGTGCCAGCTAGAACACGTGAGTGTAGTTGAAAAGGAAGCAACCAGCGAAACTAGTCACCTTGCCACTGTACATTCTAGAACCTCTGAACGTGTCAGGACATATTTGCAGGGATGACTTGCATCACTTGAACAGCCGTCTGTGCATTCCACAAAGTATCTGATCAAAGAAAGTGGCAGTTAGATGGAAATAAAAAGAACAGGCAGGAAAAACTGGTGGGGACAGTGGGGAGGGGGGCAATGCATGCTTAACTGCGCTCACCCAAAGCAGTGATTAAACACTCGGGAGGCTGAGAGTGTAGAGAGCTCAAATAGCTGCACTTAAGCACTTGAAACACTGAATGTGCCGTAATGACGTTTGCATAAAAATAACACACAAGCAGCATCTGAAATCATTGTGTGCAATTACCATGCTCGACTAAGTGCAGCTGAGAGTTTATCACTTAAACTTTTATCAATTGGAACATGATATAGTGGGATCAACATCGGCTTTAAAATGGATTTGGATGCAGAGTGATGGCGGGTTGACCCTTACCCTTGGGTAGTCTAAGGATCATTAAGACCATCAATGGGGTAACAGCCCTTCGAGCAATAAGGTTAAAAAAAAAAAAAAAAAATAGATGGGGCTACCATCCGAGAAAAAGGAAAACAGCTCCGTTACACGTCATTACAGCCAACTGATGTCGGCGTGTAGCGATTCTTTTCCTTAACTGTATATCTACGCTCGCCTACATCTGTGCGCGGGAATGTGCCCGGAGAGAGGGTAATGAGGACCACTAGGGCTAGTTTAAGAAACCAGGGTTCGCTGGCGAAGAAGTGAGCTGTAGCTCCGATGCGATCCAAAGCAAAGGCAAAAGGGACGGCAGCTTCTGTGCTTTCCAGTTGTGTGATCTCCAGCCCATATTTCACCAGAATTCAGCTGTCTATCTCCAAAGGAGCCCACTGACCCCTAAAATTCCCTTTCAAGCAGACTACTTTTAGTCATCTAAGGAGCAAAGTTAAGCCCGGTGGGCATGGGAGGAGGAGGTTCTAGCGTTTTCTCAGATTCAGTAGTGGCATGTAGATTCTGAAAGGCAACACACATAAGTAAAATGTAAAACTTGTCAAAAAAAAAAAAAAAAATGCCATTAACTTCAGTCATGCAAAGCGCACTGTTGGCATCTGGTCAGCTGCTCCAAGTTGTTGACCATAATTGTACAACCCTGTTGATGAACCTAACACGATTCCTTCGAGTTACTTTATTTTTGAAAGAAACTTTAAAAATTGCGACCTATTTCAACCCATTGAGTTGTGGAAAAACCAATAAGCACTCAAGAAATGCCATCATCCAAGTCACCCAGCTGCACAGTTTAAAGTTCATACGCTCGCAGATGTGGTCATCATGCTATCTCAGCTTACAGCAGCAACAAACCATTGATTTACTGCAATACTTTCAACTTAGGAAAATTTGATGTAAGTTTTTGTTATAAGGTTAGAAGCAGCTAATAGCTTAAATGCAATCGATACATTCCTAATACTTCTATTAAAAGAAAATGTAATGAATTCAAGCTTTCATCTAATTTTTTTGCACTACTTTTTTAAATTCAGAGGTAACTCATGTGCAGATTTTAGTTTCCGTTTTGCGGTGCAGCATCTCATAGTTCCATTTCCTGTGTAATCATTAAACTCCAATTGTTTATTCATACAGCACCAATTGAAAACAAATGTAAAGCACATGAAATTTAGATACATACATATCTAGTCAATTCAATCCAACCATATCAACAGATTCAACATCTATTATCCAAATTTCATTACGATCTTAATCATGAAACAATTCAGTCCACTTCAGTTTATTGTCCCACCTGTTAAGTTTTCTGTCTAGCAGTCATTGCTCTTCAGTGAGCATATAGCTTTAAGTGAGTTGTGGGTCAAAAGGTGTTCACTTTTCAGAACAACCTCATACTGAGCATGCATATTGCAGCAGTGGACAGGAGAACGTCCCTTCAACAAGAAAAAAAAAAAAAAAAACTGAAATTGAAAACTTCAGCTGACCATGGGTCAGAGTGAGTTTGTGAATTGAGAAAAACAAGAGCAAATACCGTACACAGAAAAACACACACATTGGAGTACTGTCTAAGATGTTAATGGTCACAGCAGTTCCTTTAGTTACTTCATGAGAGTTCTTCACAACATCAAGCAGAGTGCTCAGGGAGAAAATGGACTTAAACAGAACAAGATCACCCCATCTTGTCATCTATTGCAACACAAAATGAAGGCAGTGGCAGGAATAGCTCAGCTGATTGCCCCCCTTCCAGGAAGGTCTCACAGCTGAACAGACATAATCATCACCTTCCATCAGTGGCGCAAAACATAGGTTTGCATTACATGTGATGAATAGGGATGCCATTCATCACTATTCCTTCGCTAAAGCGATGGAAGGAAAATTGTCTCTAGCTAGCATTTTCACATCTGTTTGTAGATGTGTAAAGGATGTGATCAGGCACAGCACTGATTGGGAGCCCCTCCGCTCCTTCACCTCAACGCCTGACGCTCTCCCACACACACACCCCAACACACGCACACACTAAAGGGGCACTCAAGCATGTGCCCCTTTGAGAAAGAGCTTTTTGTATTTTTATTTAAATTGTTTTGTCGTTTGATGACAAGGAGAAAAAAAGAGGGATAGGCAGAAAAGGAAGATCTCTGAGGCAGAAAACAGAGGAGGGAGAAGGATAAAGATGTAGATATATATATAAAAAAGAAACTTTTCAAAGTGGTTGAGAGACACTAGTTATAAAGAGGAAGCTTGGAAATATTCAAGTTGACTAAGTTACTAATAAAATGACAGTTCCCTTGTTTCTCGCAACTGTGTGCTGTATTTAGAAGAAAACAAAATGATCTTGTCTGTAGTTATTTTGTTGTTCAGACAGTAATGAGTCATAAAACAGATTGAAGTTAATTATAGAACCTGGCAGTGATACAGTTGAGTTAAATGTCTTCTCTCAATATAGCAATACAATAGTGCTGTGATGTATCTGATGAGTCTGATTACATGTGGCATCCAGTCAGAAGCTGTTACCCAAACATTATATTTCTTAAAATTTCATGTTTTTCTTTTTTGTTTTGTTTTAAATGAGATTTGAATGCTGCATTTGTTTGAAACCCACTCAATGTTCATGACATTCAATTGTTTGTATTTCTAACAACACAAGCCAGACAAAATCCCAGTTTCGTCAGGTGGGGTTATAGCAAAGTCATTTTTAATGAACAACCTTTGGGAACATCCTCTGGTAGCCGATCAGTTTTGGTGACAACTCCTCTGAAACTTTGAGGGGCGGTTTTGTGACCGATATGTTTGCAGCATGCCAACATTCAAATGTCATTTTTCATTTCTATGCATCAACAACTCCATACAGAATCCATACTTATTAGACCTACAAATAACTAAAATAAAAACAAAAAACTTCACAACTTGTTCCTGGTTTCGCCGTGGCCACTCATATATTCCAGCCTATATAGTACCAACCTATCACCTTTAAAAAGTATCTTGTGAATAAATGTAATCTTTTATTTTCTGATACAGTATCTTATTTTTTTAAAAACGACTAATCATAAAAACCGAAGAGCATTTATGAATAAAAAAAAAAAATACAGAAAGAAACCATATGCACAATATGCACAACCGCAGCAACCTCATCACATCCATATTGATTTCCCACTGGCCAACCAACTGCTTAACCATCTTTGTGGTGACAGTTTGACCCATGAGACCTGTTAGATACGCCACACACATGCACACTCGCAGGGATGTATCCCACAGCCTTTAGAGAGCTCCCTAAAGCATTTATTGACCACAGAGAGAAAGTGGCTATTAATCTGACAAGGCGCTTAAAAGCCTGTCTCCACCTGTTCTCTGTGGACTTGGTTTTATGACATGTGACTCCATGCATGTGGGTGTTTGTGGTTAAAATTATACAAAGACACAAATGTCTGTACTTCTTTTTTTTTTGATTGGAAATCTAAATTTGTGTCACTGTGCTATAAAACAATGCAGCCAAGTCATGAATTAAGTTCAAAAACAAGTCACCATTGTGTGTTTCTTGCTCCATTCGGTGTTATAGCACCACCGCTACATGACAATTTATGATTTTATTGTGCTGAAAATGGTGCACAGGATACTTTCAAAATAAGAATTATTCATGACCTTCCCATTTTCCTTCAAATATAAATGACAGGATACCATCCATCAAAAGCAGAAGGACAGGAGATGATGTCGTTCAAGAAAGGCAAAGAAATTATCCGACATATGCGCTTATATCGAAGGTCAGAGTAAAAGTTTTAAAATGTTTAAAACGGCTTGAACTGTGACACGTGAGGCTTGCTGTTCACCGAATCCCTGTAAGGAACAATTTTGTGAATCTTTTGCACACATTCTTACCAGGAGTGCCAATTATTGTGGCGGGTGCAATAATTAGCTGTAGTATGAATGCTATGCCTCCTGGCCCATGAGTTATCCTTCGCAGCAGAATGGGAGCATGTCTAACCTTCTATTTGAGCAAATTAGCATCATTCGGTTCCTCTGTTGTGTTTAACGTACAAGGGGGAATGTACCAAACGAATGAAGCAGGGGCACATGAATTGATAAAAAATAGGAGAAAAAAAAAAGAAACACTCCCTTGTACAACATATTTATCTACCAATTAGAGCCTAGACTCACAGATTCTCAGTTTTCCTCAGTCTGGCAGCAAAGAAAGTACTTTTTGTCTAGTAATAAAAAAATATTTAAAAAAAGACTGATGCTGGAACACCTGGGTGTTGCGAGGTCAGAGGTCAGATCATGGAGAAAAGCTCTTACGTTGCCATGTTTTTTTGTTTTTTTTCCAAGTGAATCAGCTTAGAGGACTTTGTCTCAGGAGCCTTGTTACTGTTGACTCAGAGTTTGAGGCCATTGTAGTGTGAAGTGTCACACCCACATAACGGCACAGATGCACCGAAACTCACAAGCATTGATAGAGCAAGCGTTCGAAACATCTTCTGGAGTTCGTGTTATCATAGCAACACGAGAAGTGGTCTTAAAGTTGTTGTGGGCGTGCTGAAGTCTGCGCTTGCCCTCTCTTTCTATGTGTGTGTGCGCGAGTGCCTTTGGCGCGTCCTTTGTGAATGATGGCTTTGCTAAAGTGCTGTGAAAAGAAACATTGGTTTGCCATGCCTTTGATTCATTGCTGATGTGGGGGGGGAGGAATTTGCATAGCAGTCAGACTCAGGGCAGATCTGTGCTCTCGTTAGCAGGGTGGCTACATACTTCATCATTATCATCAGTGCTTCTGCAGCAGCCGCTCTGCCCTTTCTCATAATAAAAAGTGCTCTTAAAGGAGAACAGAAGAAAAACAACAAAAAAAATAACAGCCAATGTCGTTGGAGTTTGGAATAATCACTAGTCACTCTGTGCAGTGCATTGCTGTGAAAAGGTAAGCTTACTGATGTTCTTTTTTTCAGTTCTTGTTCTTATGTCACACATACGTATTAGATTACCAATCAAAGTTTTAATACCAGACAAAAAAAAACAAAAACTAATTTTAAATCAAAATACAGTTTTAAATGCCAACTTAATAATTTTTAAATCAAAATACAGTTTTAAATGCCAACTTAATTTAATAACAGAAGAATGTCGTCAAAACCAAGCCAACCACAAAATCACTAACCTCTCCCAGGCCTGATTTCCAACACAGAATTGAAATTTCTGTTTAATTGGAACCTGTCTGATAACATGAAGTAGGCTAAAAGTTAAGACATTTATTGGCCTAAAAATGTGTTGGAAAACCATTTCTAAGGTTTAAGAGTAGTGAACCCTCCCAGGACTGTCCATCCAACCAGTTTTTGCCACCAACAAATAAGTCAGATACACTCACCTAATAAAAATTGCTATTTTTTTATTTTCATCTCGTCGTTTCGAATTTATTCTGTGATCTAAATGCATATAAATGTGACATAACCAAAACACCCAGAAGCTTGTAAAGGGGAGGCTAACACATTTTCACAGAACTGTATGTTTCACCTGCCTTCCCGAATTTCTTTTTGTGTCTTTCCCTGACAGGTTTGCTGCAGTCCTTTCGGGGACAGAGCTTGTTATAGAGGACATGCTGACGAGTGGCGATCGATGCTAACTCCCAAGCCGCAGCATCGGTCTGGGAGCTGCTACGGCGTCTGTCTGTCCGTTCTTGTGCGTGTGTAGGTGTGTGCCGTGCATATGGTACTCTGTGCTTGCATATCTGCTGGTGTCTAAGCAAGATGTTTGGCATCCAGCACAAGCACCTGCAGGTGCTGCTGTCATTCTTCCCCCCACCCCATGCCCTTGAGGGTGTCAGCCCTCATTGAGCGGGCGTGGGCTCGTGTGGGCTCACATGCGTGTGATGGATTTAGATATCAGTTTATGGAGGATTATATGGACAGCTTTCACAGGTTCTTTTTGTTTTTTTTGTCTGTGAATATTTTACCATCATATAAACAAAACACAATTTCAACGCAGCTGTGCGCCAGTGACAGACAGAGGAAGAAGTGTGGCTTTGTGCCAAGTGTGTTAGCGTAAACAGAAATTTTACTTCTGGATTGTCGAGGGGGAGGCCGTATAAAATAAGGATTTCTTAAGCGGGAAATCTTTACAGAACATGTTCTCCTCAAAATGGCCATCTACAACACACTTGACCACTTTAGAGTGAAAGCTGGCAGTGGCAACGTGAACGTTCGTGCAGCACAAGAAAGAGGCAAAAATGAGACCAAGACAGAGACTATGAGTGTTTGTTCTTCTCTGAGTATTAAATCCGCCATAGAGAACTGCTGGACTGTGACAGTAGGCTTATTACAGCTAGTGTGTCGATAAATCCCAAGCCCATTTATTTCCTGCAAGAGCGAGAAAGCATACCTCGCTTTATGTCCCCTGCCGAACAAAAAGGCAAGGTGCTTTTCTTTTTTTTTTTTTTCTATCCACTTATTTCACCAGTTATTTATATATTAATGGGTTCATGCATCATAAACTTTTTATCCAAGCCGGGGCCGGGAAGGACCGTGAGCAATATATTTGAATTGTTTGTGGCTGCCTTAACGTTCCTTCCCTCTTGATGATTTATAATGCTCTTGAATAAAACCTCTCCTCATTTGCATGTAACCATTAAGGTGGCTTAATAAAACATTAGACAAAATTGTAGGTGATGAAGTTAACTTCTTCCAACAGCACATTAGATGCAATTTTTATGCAGATTACTGTATCCAACCCCTCCTCCACCCAGCCAAATAATAATAAAAAAAGGCAATAAAACACTAATGGTCCACCAACAATTATTTATTTGAAAAGGCTAATGGGATCATTATTCAAAGTTTCTCAGACAATTAGACATTTACATATTTATTACAAAGGCAAAATAGAGTCAGAGAAACTTATGATTCAACACAACCTATCTATTGAAGAGTTTACAATTAATGCCAACCTGTGACTGGAGTTTTTATTCCTTTCCTCTTGTTCTTTTGTCTTTAGCTTCCCGTTGACTTACTTAACCATGTAAAATAATTCACCAAATGTAAGTAAATTCAAGTCTCAAATGAGTGTTTTTTCACTCTAGCTTGGAAAAATATTTGCTGCCATTCCAGAGTCTTTACAAATGGACTGCACCCCCCCAAAAAAATACCCAAGAATTCCAATTTACTCAAATATCCAGGTTTTCATTGCCTGTTTTAAGTCTGAATAGAACTTAATGAGCGATAGTGTTTTTATTGGGTTTTTTTGGGGGAGGGGGCATGTATATGGAGCATATATAAAAAAATAAAATAAAAAATAGGAGAGGACTAAGAATGTATCCACTAGGAACTCCTTAAGGCCAGCTTTTGAAGACTACCAGTTGTCCAGTCTGACTTTAAAACTTTTGATGCTTTAATTTGTTTGAATTTAACAAAAATAAGACCAGCATGAGTAACACTGACTTTTAACCTTAACACAATATTCTAAGTAAATAAAACTGCATACGATATTTTCATTTGCCAATGCACACCAATTGTTACTTCTAAAATATTGTTCTTTTGACTTTAAATATGGTAAAAAATAAATAAATAAATAAATAAGTACAAAGGAAAGAGTGAAGTTAGAAAAAAAAATCTGTCTAATTAACACAAAAACTTACAATTTCATCCAGAGTACGAGATTTTCTGTCCAATTTTATTATTGCGTTTTAGTCATACGTGCTTATGTAAATGTGGCTGGCTGCTGCTCTGCATGATCATGTAAAAGAATAGCTCCTTGGATTGTCTTCAAGGACCTTGGCAACTTTTGGAAAATAACTATTCAGAGTTTTTTCTCTAGATTTTTTGGCAACAGATTACAGTTGGCTCACTTTGCTGCACACGGGTTTATGGGGTTGCTCCTCATAAACTACATAAGCTTCATAAATCCAATCATATCCTTCCTTCTTCTCCAGGCATTTTTTTTTCCCTTTGCTTCTTGTGTGTGAGCAATTTTTTCCCCCCGCTGTTTATCTTTTTACCAAAAAACAAAAGAATTAGAAGAAAAACACCTGGCAGATTTACTGCTATTATTCATAATCAATGTATTCATTTGGAATTTAAAGTTGCTCTTCTCTAATTTTTACTTTAACTTAATTTTTTTTTGTTCTAGTACAGCCAATAAATCAGACTGAAAAAAAATAGGGATTGTCTACATTTATAGCTCAAAATTGGATTTGGCTTATTAGTTTCCATACAATTTAATCAGGTTTACAGAAAGTGCTTAAATATAATTATGCACATTTCTAGGGGCACATTCAGTTTAAGCACCGAGTCACATTTCCACACATCTGGTACCAAAATGTTTGTTTTTACTGCAACCTTATTCGTTAATTTGCTATTTTCACCCTAATTCAGCAATTATGAATTGTTTGTTTGCTGGAAAGCAATTTTGACTTTTAGACACATAATTTCATGCATTTTATTTTCATTAAAAATATACTACTGTTTTAGACTTTAATAAAACATTTAAATGAACAGCTGAACGCAGAATTGCAGGTGTATGTGATCCTCTTTGAGAACACGAAGGGTCAATCTGAGAAACTTTTTTTCATTAGGTGGTAGACTTTTCATTTGGAGACCAGTTGTGAAATCAAAGCAGAAAAGCTGCCAATTTATTGCAAGTCATATTCTTGTGACATTCACACATCTTATTGCGGGGTGATATGAAAAACCGTCCCATGATGATCAATTTTTCATATGCTTCAATATCGACATATGTAATAATAGAAAAAATGTCAATTTTAATGCTCTCTTGTACTATTAAGCAAAAATTGGATTTCAGAGGGTTATCTTTTATTTAAAATATGTGTAGAAGTTCCCCTGTGTAAATTAAAGCAGCTTTCAAGGGAAAAATAAAATAAAAACAAAACAACATCTATGTTTGGAAGAAATAAAATGTTTTGCGAGTGCTCAGCATTTTTATTTTCTCCATTTGTCACCTCTGTCCTACCTGCAGAAAGAGGCTGGACCAACTTTATCTGTAAGCTGCTACTGTGCTGTCTGTGTCAGCATAACTGGGTTACACTATTCCAGCCACAAATGCAAGAGCTAAGTGCAAATAAAAAATTGGATCTGGAAATGGTCAGTGTGTCCATCCACTCGTTTCACTTTAGAAACCGTTGTATAATGCTGCAGACACCTTCACCTCTTCAGAGATTACTAGTGTCCATCCACACTCTCTTCACTCAGCTAGTAGAATAATTAGTACTAGACAAGCTCAATATTGACAAAGAAGTAGAAAGTTGCCAAACAACAAAGATTGGAGTGACAATAATAATGTCAGGATGAATGTAATAGTTTTTTGAGGCTGAAACAAAGGGTTATCCAAACCAATCCCAATGGACTGTTTCTGCTTCAATTCTTCTTATTTTTAAACTGTCTCTGGTTCATTATGCCTGAATACAATGAATAGTTTGTTATCAGACATCTGCAGAACTTGCCGACATCCTATATGGGTCCGTTTAGCCATCTCAATTGGCTGTTCGAACAGCAACATGTATGTAACGTGCAGGACGCAAAACCATCGGGACCTTATGTTAGCCACCTTTACTTTATTCATCTAACATTTTATTTTAGTCCTTAATTAAAAATACAAAGTCCATTATTTTATAATGTAATAATGACTTTTTTTTGAGTACTAAATAAATGCAGCAAAGTCAAAAATAAAATGATTTTATTTTTGTGGTGCATAACCTTTGTTTGTAATATTCCAATATGGCTCACAAAGAGCTGATAGCATCAATAGAAGCAGATATTGCAAACAGTAGGAAACTGATCTTAGAATAAGAATATCTACCTGGGGAGGTCAGTAATCCCACTAATCCTAAACATAAGATAGGACACACACCTATATACTCTAAACACCCAGTCAAGGGCACAAGAAGGGAGATCTAAAACTCTCCCTCATGACTTCTTGAAAAGCTACAAAGTCATTTTTTATTTCAAACAGTCCTATATATGTCCGCGAAAACACATTTACAAATACAGAGTAAGTTGTTGTCCACGCTGTCTCCCCTCTGCCTCGTTACTCTCCCATGCAGATGATACGATCTCAAAGGCGGCATGGAGGGAAGGAACTGGGTAGGGGAGGTTTCTGAGCACAGCTGGAGATCGTCTGAGTCTTATCTCGCTAGCAAAGAGCCACGGATGAGTGGAGTGGAATGACGGATGGTTGGAGTGGGAAAAGCACAGACAGCCACCAACACGCACTTGGCAAACACGCATACACAGACATACGCTAAGGTGCACTTCCCCATGTGTTTTTTTCTAAACTCGTGGGGCAAGCTTTCCTTGTCTTGTAATGATTTCTAAATAGGGCCTCCTTGCCCAGGGGTATACTTAATTGCCACACACTGGCTGGTGATGCTAATGTGCACTGACAAATGAGAGCAAGAGGCAGGGAGAGAGAAGAGGATGTGGTAGTCGGACTTGTTTTAACTTTGACTTAGCAAGGGCAGGAGTGACTGTCACTCATAGCCCAGCGTGACACAGCCGTTTGCCAGTGATGTTTAGAGACAAGATGGGGGGTTAATGTAAGATACCGGGAGCAGATGCTAGCACACCGGATCACTTGTCCTCCTCTCTTCTACACACACACACATCAGCAAACACATCCCCTTCCCTGTCAGGCTCTTGTATTCTTTGTCCACTGTGCTGCCAGACATTGCAGTCAACACTGTTCCCTCCTTCTACTACACACCCACTTGTGCAAGAGAATTCTTGTAGCATGCTCTTGTGAGTCTGTGCATTTTCTAGTCAAGTGAGAGGTCTAAAGCAATTTAACTGCACTGAACCAGAGGACCCAGCAGGCTGTCCACGAAAACACAGGTTTATCTTTGGCCAAAATTGAGGGCCTTTCTGATGCTGACCACAAGATGGCATTAGTGAGAGATGGGCCAAAAGAACAACAAAAAAGGGACACATCTCTTTTCTGCGATATCTTTGACTGTGTAGACTTTACAAGGGAGCACCAAATATGGGACTGTGAAATGTAGAAGAAAGTTTTAGTCTGTCAGAATATTTATTCTGTGCAGTCCAGTTGTCTTTCATGTTACTGGGAAAGCAAAGAGATCCCACTTGAGGTATTTTCTATACATCAAAGTAGAGAAGACTCTTTCTCTCTCCCTGCTGGGGGATCAATCTGCAGTTGCCAAATTGGAGACGTTAGAGCAGGTACCCCCTCTTGACTGAGGACCTCACTGTACCACATGAAAGCAGTACAGATAATCACCTGACAAAATACTTTTTTCCAGAGATTCTTCTATTCTGGAACATTCTATTCAATGGAAACCATGTGGGGATAGATGGATTGGGAGATTTACAAAAAAAAATATCTATCATTATCAAACTGAAGATACCCTTAGGGAAGCCACATTCACCACATGGCGAAACGCTGCCTCCAGCTCAACCAAGTCTGGGGCCGCCTTACAAAACTTATAATCCCTATAGAGACTTGAGGTACAAGGAAGGAAACCGGTTCCTGTACATTTTCTTTCATGACACATTTGAACCTGATGATGGATCAAACACTACAGGGATTTATCTAGTCAATTAAAGCCAGCTGACTACATTAGACTCATGTAAACACTTGTGGCATCAATAGTTTGAACAAACATACAACTGTGGGAAGTGAAAAGACAAGACAGCAAGATAAGTTAAAAATACAAAAAGATAGACAATTTAATTTTTTTTTTGGGGCGGGGGGATTAATACTTGTGGAGGACAATGTAAGCGCCATAGTTGGCGTGCGTGTGCGTGTGGGTGAGTGTGTTTCTGGAAAGCCTCCCTTGGTGTATTAGAATAAATAGCCTTGTCTATCATCGAAGGCTGTTCCTGGCAAACAGATTCTCCTCACGTCAACCCAGATGAACACAAATGAGGTCCCATGAGAAGACATTTCAGGGGAAAGAGAGTCCCTGTGCCAGATATCATGAAGGACATCGTACGGGTTAGGAGGAGGTGTGGGTGATGGACAGGGCGTAAAGCAAGGCTTCATCAACCATCAGCAGAATCACATAAACGCATAGCCCTGTATTTCACTTGAATTTAAATGCACTGAGGCAACAACATAAAAATATAGCTCACCTTCATTCTGTGATGCACCCCCCCTCCTAGAAAAACAAAAACGAAAAACATTTGCATAATGGGAGGCAATCCGTTATGCTCCTTGCTGCTTTATATCAGTATCCTCCTGTATGCCTCAGTGTGTCTGCTGGTGACAAATACCATCACCTCGCTTCTGAAAATGGGTGGAAGGTGCACCCACACCACGATCACATGGTCACAACATAACCAGCAGTTGTCAACCACCATGATCTGAAACCTTCCACATGTTAAATCTCTGTACTCTGCTGAAAAGTAATTATGGTTCTGTAAGATCCAGTTGGAATGCAGCTATGATGTACATGCTTATGCAGAAGCAAAAGGATGTAAAAAAAAAAAACACTACTGAGGGCTCAGCTGGCTCTCAGTAGTCAGCACATGGGTCACAGGATTGAACTCTGCATGGTTGAATTTAAAGTACACTACATTTATTCAAGACATTCTTTGGTACAAAAGCTATAATTTTATTTTCCTTTTCACATCCTGATAACACCGGATAAGCAATTTGTTTGAACTGGAGTTCATGTGATACACCAACACAAAGCATGTTTGAGTTCTTTGCCGTGTCCAACATGTTTTCATCTCAACTCCATCGCTCTCAGCAGCCTGCATGTCCCCAAGTGTACTACTCCCCAAAGAATTATGCCATCGCTGTCATGTTTACCATGGTGATGTCATGTAAAGCATGTACTATTAAATTTCTTACAGTGTTTGTTGTCAACATCACAAATTTATGTTCGTCTATCAAATATAATCCCAATTAAATATACAGTGTACAACACAACGCTTGTTCATGCAAAACAACCATCGCACAAAGTAGTGTTCACAAAATGGTGTTCTTTTCTTTTTCAGTGTACAATTGCAGACCTCCAAAGCTTAGAAGAGGTAGAGACTCTTGGATAGTGACAAAGAGATGGGGAAAATACCGTTTTATATTAACATGTTTTATGAGAAACAATAATGAATTTATTGCTGTTGTTAAGCCTTAAGGTTAACAGCAAAGAATTGGCGTTAAAATTTATTGTGTTTACCCAGAAATCTCCACAGGGCATGCTTGTCAGTGGGGAAGCAGTGTTGTATTTTACTTTTATTCCTAACGCGTATCACTGAAGCAAGTCAAACCGCTCGGAGGGGATTTTGTATCCACATGCAACAGTTTCTTTGTGGGTCTTTTTCCCTTTGTCAATGCTGATTTCCAAAGACTCATGTCTATTCGATATCTTAATTAAAATTTACTTCTACGGTTCAAGATGAACCAGAAGCTCAGATTCAACCTCCAGTTGGTTTGCCTGTTTCTGCCATGGAAGGTGTTGAAATTACTCCACACTTTAGAGCTGTCTTCCTGAGAAAATGGTGACACAAAGAAAAACAATAATTTCTCACACAGGTGAACTATGGTTCAAGTCTCCACACATGGCTGCTTAAATCAAACTTGCTCCAAACAGGATGTCACTACTTTGTTCATGCTGAATATCGTACTTGCCTATACACTGACACATTGGGTACACGTGTGAAAAATCAGTGAGCAATATCAGAAAAAAAAATATAAAATATCAACTTTGTCAGAGATTTGCGCAGTCTGAGGTTGACAGTTGAGCATTTTTAAATCAGGACGCAACTGCAACTTTGAAACAAATACATACGCTTGCTCGCACACGCGCACACACCAGCATGTTGAAAAATGCAGGCCTTTCACAATTGTGTCACATCACTGAGGGCACAGGTGCACTGTGGGATGCCCGTCTATTTTCTGCAGTTAATCGATCACATGAACTCAGTGGAGCTTGACTGGGAGTCAGTGGCCCAGAGAGTGATATAAACTATAGTAGTGTGAGTGTGAGTCTCTGAGTCTGTGTGCTGCTGTAATGTATCTCTGCATTCCATTATTATGGAATTGCCCTACATCCATTCAAAAGCTACAACGGCCTTTGGAGGCACATTCTAGCTCTCAGGCTTTTTTTCATCTAGTCTTTCGCTCATGTCACATACAGTGTCAGAAGCTCTCCTACTACACATATGCACATTAATGCATGTATGCAGTCTCAGAAGGCTACTGTGCACTGGGAGGTCTCTTGTAGATGGCTAATTTGCCCCACTGGTGCTTCAACCAAATCTGGCTCACTTTATCTCCTCAAATGTTGATCCAGACTTCAACTCTCCATTTGAAATCTTCTTCCTTTCTCTGTTTAATACCATTCACTTTTCAGCATGACACATTTTTTATTTTTTGCTGGACACAGGTCTGGTTCAGGTGCTGTTGCTGTTCAGTGTCAATCCTTGATTTCGTGCTATTCTGTCTACCAGTTACGTCCGTTGGGGTCTAAAAGGAATGTGGAGTTTTGCTCTCCTTGTAAATGAATTGAATATATTTTACAAGGATTGTGTGTGAAGGGCCAAAACTAAGCAGTGTACGGCCCACTCAGTCGAGAAAAAACAGGACATTTTTGGGCACCATGCAAAATGCTCTGTGTGCAGAAACGCCAAATTTGCACATCATCATGAAAACTTTGGCTTTGATGACAGCATCATGTGGTGATGCCTTTCTTGGTGGTTAGTCAATAACCACTACATCAAAGGTTGAGTTTGACTTAGAGTCTGAAGTTAGTTATGTTGTAGAAGTACTTGTAAAGGCTGACATAAAAGCGTAATATGGGACAAAGTACATGCAAAGACCGTATGGAGTTTTAAGACCAGTTACCTCAAGTTTCCTTTCCCGAATCTCAATGTAAGCTTGCATCTTAAAGTGATCCTCCCTGCCAACCTTTCACACAAAGCTGCATATTTTGATTCTCATTAGCAGCACAGATCCTTGAAATTTCCAAAATCGGTGCCTTTAGGGCAATTTTATATTATTGTCTTCCTTTTAATCCCGCTTGTTTCAGTCAGTAAAATGCAGCTTATGAAAATGTTCCTCCAATAACAAACAAAGGCATTGGGACTGTTTTACTGTATGTAAGTATAAACCACACAAAACATTTGTTGAACTGTAGCTGACTTTTAAGAGAAAGCACACTTAAAACTGTACTGAACACAAACTGTATTTTATTCTAGAATTTCATATAACTTTTCTGGCTGTAGTGTTTGATTTTATTAATAATGAAAAATTGGTCACATTTAAAAAAAAAAAACAGTAACAATCCTGCGATCTTTTTAGGTTTTTGGTGTTTAACAGGTACACCTACTGTACTACTATATTGCAGCATGCATTTTAAGCTATGATGTTGGCAGTGTACACTGGAACTGGGGAAAAGGTTCTGTTTAATGGAAGATACGTGCTGTAGTTTCAGTTTACCTTGATTTATGACATTTTTAATGGCATCAACAGGAAGTTGGCTCATGTGCGGAAAACCAATCCATTCTGATACAAAGCGACCTGTGGAGAAACCAGAGGCTTGCGTGTGTATGCATGTGGGGGTGCGTGCGCGTGGGGGTGTGTGTGTAGGGATCTCTTCTGGAGCATAAAGGGGCTCAGTGCTGAGTGAGAGAGCTATAGCTGAAGACTACAGAATACTAATTCTGCTGCCACAGTCACCCTGAGTAGTCCTTTAAACACACACACGCACACGATCCTAGTCCATTCTTTTTAGGAAAAATCTCCACAGCAACTGTATTCCACATCGCACAATTACTCTTTGTCAAAAGCAATGGGCACGTGTGTGCACTTCGATTTTTCATTTTGTCTACGTGTGTTTTGGTAAAGGCTTATCAAAAACACCTGTATACACCCAGCACCAGAACAGTATGAAAATAAAAACCTCTCACCCATGCTGCTACAGACATAAACAATAAAAATCACACTATTCTCTCTGCTCTAATTAACAGTGTAGCTGTTGGTATTCCACGAGGAGAAGATGAGCCGCATGTGTGGAAAAGAGTGTGAGAAAGTGTTTGCAAGTGCTGGGCTCCTGCTCAGGGCTAGAGTGATTTGGCCTCAAGAGTCTCCGAAATCCTAATGAATTCTCGCAGTGATTATTTTCCTACAGATCCTAGTCTGCTGTGTCTATACTGTCCTCAGTAGTGTACATATAGGGCAATAAACAGTCCTGTCTTGGTGGACGTAGAAAGACAAATCCCAATAAAACCAATGCAAGTGTTATCTATAATATTCAAGATAAGCATTTAGCTCTTATGCTTGCATGTAGACATGGTTTTCCAACAGGACAGCTGCGTAATGGAGCTGAAACCTCAGTAGGAACATAATGTTTACCTTTCAATAATTCACACGTTTAAATGCAGTAATTTGACAGTTTTAAATTGCATTAGCCATTTAGCAAGCAATGAAGCCGAGAGTGGCCAAATGCTAATTTACAAAGAGGTAAAAGCGGGCGCTAGCGTTTTTTAAAAAGTGTTTTATTGCCATGAGAAAAGGTGTCCATTAAGATTTCGTTATGAGTCTGTCACATTTGCCAAAGAGGTAAAAAATTTGTCCCGGAAACTTGATAAGTTAAATTTTGTGTAGGATTTGATTAAAATATAAAAACGAGCTCAATTTGTTTTGGTTTCTTTTTCCATCTTTGGTTCTGTGAAAAGTAGCTGTCATGGAAAATAAATACAAATGTACCACGCATATCTATTTTAGGACTATGTGAAATTAATCTCTTTTTTATGTGAATTCTGTTTCATTTAACCCAAGGGTGTTTTCAATTTTTCACCAAAAACAAAAAAGTTTTTTATAACCATGTGGATAATGTAAAAAAAAAAAAATAAATAAAAAAATAATTAATAAAACAAAACAATATCTCAATTGATTAGAAAGATAAATAAATTAACAGATTTAAGTTATTAATCTTGTGTTAATCTCCTTGACAGTAATCTCTAAGTATTTTATAATTAAAAACGTACTGTTCAGTTGCTAATAGCTGGTTGCCCAGAAACCCCGTGTCCAAATAATTCAAGACCCTCTACTAGATATTCATAATTCAAATACGAATATCTGATCGATATTCCGATATCTACCAAATATGGTCGATACCTTATGGTGTTTAACAGCACCGTTGGGATGTTGGGATGCTCACGTTGCCCCAAACCTATCAAGCTTTGGGTTTGAGAAAACGGGAAATGTCGCCTGGAGTTGGGAGTCTTGGGGTGATGGGGGGCAGGCGAACAAATGAACGTAAGGTGGTGGAGGGAAGGAAATAGACCAGGGGACGGACAAATGTAAGTCCGGGGAGGAGAGACGACCGGTAGAGCAGGGGACGAAAGTAAGAACGGCGGGGGAGCAATACGGGATATTTACGGCATCTTTGTTCCTCTCACTCAGAAACTCATCTACCAGCCATGTGCCGCCACGAAGATGTCCTCCACCCATTGGTTCAGTCCGGGAAGATATTAAATTTATTGTGCGGTTCGTTCATAATGTTACACTTACACTGTAAGCATCAGCTACTCAGCCGCCATGTTCAGTCTATCCGCTCACCTGTATAAATACTCCCACAGCGCTCTTCCCGCCGTTCGCTCTCAACCAGCAGCTCCCGGAGGAGAAAGGCTGCCGTACGCCAGGCATCACGCCAGTCATTTTAAGGATGCTTATAGAACCCCCGAAAACGATGAAAACTTGAAAATTGGACGTTATGCCGCTAACACTTAGCTTTCGTCAACAACTCAGAGGCAGGAGTCAGAGCTACGCGCAATAAAAATAATGTTCCGGCTGGAACACGGTGCGCTAAATAATAAAACAAATTAATGAAGCTTCGAGGCAGTTAAATTTTCCTCAAGGAATTTTAATAATTGAGGTATTTGAATCATTCGAGGAATTGTTTCAGCTCTACTTTCCATCACTAATCATCATGAAATGCCGTGATGGCATGTGGAAAATGCGACAAGAAAGCTTATAAAATCATAAAAAAAAAAAAAAAGCATTTCACACTTATATTGACTGACCGTGGAGGTAGATACTGCCACATAAGGGACTGGATGTTCCATTTTATAATTATTGAAGAGGTTTATTCATTGCAAAAGAAAATTAATAGTCTCGAGACATTTCTTGAATAATGTTTTCTAACCTATGCTAGGAAGAATTTGACCCAGTTACGTCTACATTTTATTGCAGAAACAATTTCAAAGTTTCAAATTCTTCAGCCTCTTCAACCAGGAGCAGAAGTGGTGACGTCCATGACTTTCACAGTTAAAGGGCTCTCTGTTTGCTGGTTCAGATCATAGCTTTAACCTTGTACATCCTCTGGTTCTCAATCACTACGACAAAAAGGGGCGAGTGTAGCATCCATCATCCATCACTCTGACAGCAGCAGCACCTATTCCGTACGAGCACATGCATCCCAGCACATGAGCAATATAATGAATAATAAAGAAAAGGGATAAATATCCTGCAAATTTGATTACAGAAGTGGTTCAGTTATAGAGGGGATTGCATTTCTTGATTAACTCAAATCCATTTTGGTTCCCTGGCAAGACTGTGCCGAGGTGCTCAATCTACACCTCGAATGTTCGGGACCCATGACAGTTGTATCCACTAAACGGTTGAATTATGCAACATGAAGTATTGACAGTTGCAGTCTGTGTTACCTGTGGAACCTGAATATACTGAACCACCAAATCTATTCTACTCCACAACCTTTACCATAATATAATATACCATAATAGTTCTAACAGTGGACACCAACTAAAAAGGAAATATCCTTGAAATGGTAAAAAAAATGTTTAGCAATACTGTTTTAAAAAGAAAATTAGAATCTGTCTGGAAGTTTCAATTCATGCCTTCTGTCTTTTTACAAGTTTAGAAAAGTTTAAAGGTCTTTATATTAGCATATAAAAATAGACTGTTTCCATGTGAAGAACAAATAGTACTGTGGAGAAGCAGGCAAATCAAATCTAAATCTGTCCTGGAGAGATAGACGGAGAAAACATAAAACTAACAGAACATCCAGATGCAGCTGACATACCACTTTATGTTTTCCGTGTAACATGATCTAGTTGAGGTTATGCGTTTATAAAACAAAGGCGGTTGCATTTAGAAAGAGTATTATTTTTATTTCATAGTATTCCTTCTCATTTTTTTTCGTTCTTGCAATACCACCACATTCAGCAGGTGGCACTGTCACCTCAGAAAGTTTCGTAAATACCAGCTGGTTGATATGTTTTATGTACATAGATGAGGCACATGCAAATGCGTCAGTATCTACTTTGGTCTCTGATGAACTGGTTATGTTTTCCTACCTGATTTGAATTTTTCTCTGAAATATTCATAGCTCGAGAGAAGAGATAGTTTATAACCTCTGTTGTACATCACCATAAGCCTCCTCGTAACAAAGCCAGGTACAAACATTCAAGATACGCAGATAAGTGTACATAAGTGATGCATTTCTGAAATAAATTAAAATAGAGATGAAAGGGTAGGATAAAAATAGTCACAACTGTGCAAACTTGGTTTGCACAGTTTCCATTGTGTGTTTTTTTTCTCCTTAATAACTAATTTATATGGAAATGAAAACATGTTTGTTTATCCATATTGTATGTAGTTATAGGTCTCAAATAAGTCCAGTGTCAGATTAGCAAATAATTTTGATGGACAGAGACCTAGGACGTCAAACTGAAAACATTGCAGATGAACTACAAACTGTCATGTGAGAGACAGTTATTTCAAATATTTTTTTTCAATTTTCTCACCAGTGGAAAGATGGACCAAATAACTTCTGCTTGTAATTCTCCTTATTATAATCATTTTCTGCAGGTACATGGTGTTTATTTTTCCACAGGTCACCCACAGCTGCGCTAACTATAATTGTAAAATTTTATTCAACGCAAGTAACAATTCTCATGGTTGCTAGATTTACTCCGGTTTCCTCCCACAGTCCAACCAAATGCATGTTAGTTTAATTGGATATTCTAAATTGTTCTTTCGAGTGTGACTGTTTTGTTTGGTTTTGGTAGGCGGATAGCAGAACTGGACATGTCTTTTGGCTCACAGTTAATATAATTCTTACTAAATTGAATTATCTAAGCACAAACTGTGTATCCCTTATATTTTCTTTGCAAAGTACTCTATACGAAAAGAACAACTCTACTAGACGTTTCCTTTTGCAATTTTCCACAATTTAAAATAGGTCATCTGGTAGAAAGGAGCTAAATTCAAACTTCCTGGCCGACCTGTAAAAGGCTATGTATGGCACAAATAAAACTGCATATAATCAATATCCACTTAAACATCCCCACTGTGAAAATGGCAATGGCAGCAACAGCGAAGCCTGTCGAAGGTAATTTTTTCAAACTTTTTTCCTTTTAACCTCCTCTCATTGGAGTCAAAGTATCATTCTTTAACATAGTTATATAAATCAATTAAGTATTAATCATTAATCACTAAAGCTTTTGTTCATTGACAGTTGAGATCAAGATGAATCCATATTAGAATAATAAAAATAGAATCAGCAATGAAGATAGAAAAGTGAACACAGGAATGTGAATTTATGTGATGAACTACCTGGTAATAAATCAGCAATGAAAAAATAGCTGCAGATTGTGGCACATAGCCCTCCAGTTGATAAACACATGCCAATTTGCATCTGTAACTACCTCTATCAGCAATGGATCATTTATGATTGTGCTTCTGTGCTGTCATACCTGGCAACAGCGTGCATCAAAATCATGTCAGACTTGATGGGTGATGGATTTATCATTACAATCGCTCACATTCGCCCCATCTCAGACGAGTTAGGCCTACAGATTGCATAATTTGTTTGCCAGATTCAATCCGTCTGCTGCTCATCTCATGTAGGGTCGCAAAGATCAGTTCTGTCAGTTCCTTGTCTGGCTGCCCCAGGTTCTCCTCAAAGTGGGACATGATACAGAAATTGTGAACTCCCCAGCAAGCATCCTGATCACATAGCTGAATCGCCTCAACTGAGTCTTCATCGTGGAAGAGCATTGGCTCTACGTCAACATCCTCATGGATGGTGGAGCTTTTCACCATATGTCTAAAGGGGCGGTTGGCCATCATACAGGAAGGCAGCTCTTTACAAGCCTGTATCTCACACTTGTTCTGATGAACCATATCTTAGGACCCCTGTTGAGATTCAGAAAGTAAATGTCATATATTTATCGCAGATAAGCTTTCACAGACACCCTTTGGTTTCACAATTTAAAATGTATTCCTGCACAGAAGGCATAGAAGAACAACAAAACTTTACTTTTAAGCTCAGCTAAATGTCTCATACAGAGACAATGAGCATCGGATAATGAGGATGTTGAAACTTGATGTCTTTTTGTAAGGCTTGACCACACCCTTAAGACCAGCAAGGCTTCTATGAAGTTCTGGCCAGCTAGTGAGAGATAAGAGCAGATAATAAACCACGTTCAAGACATATAATATAGTTCCTTAGTAACTCGGTGAACTGGTATGATTCAGACATTTCCTGTTAGCTCAGAGTTGCTATATTGCTACTACATCATACTAAAGTAAAATAGGGGAAAGACTATCTCACCATCAGTTATTTGTCTGCCTCCTTATTTCTCCCTTTGTGAATTTATTAGATGATATGATCTCCAGCTGCATAAAGCCTAAACAAAAATAACCTTCCTAGAAGCTAGGCGAAACTCTCCCTGGAGTTCTACAGATGTGTTTACTATTCAGGCCAAGTTTTTCAGAGGTATCCTGGTTCCACATAAATGCGGTTGCTCTTAAAGAGGTCTGGCAGTTTATGTTCAATTAGAGACAAAGAAAAGGCAATTCAGAATAACCTGTACATTAAATATATTCATCCAATGTGATTTTAATGGAATAAATAACCTAGTGGTAGTGATGAAGGCAAAGGATTAAAGAAGCTTCAGTGTATGCGCTTGTCACATTTCTGTTTCTGCAAACCGATTATTTATGTACATTGCTTAAGGCACACAAGAAATTATGCAAATGAAAGAAGCAATCATCTTGTGTATAAACGGATTATCTGCTTCATGTTCAATTTATCGATGTATAAATGACCATTTGCGCAAATTTGTGCCCGTCGTTGCGCATCTGATCCCCTTCGCACTGTATAAACAGACCGTTTCACGCACTTGTGCCGTACGCACACAATGATGTGCTGCTTGTAGACCGGTACTGTAGAAGCCACACCTCTTGCCCACATGGGGGAAATCTCTAAAATATAGATCAAAAGGCAGAATTTCTGTCAGGCATTACTAATCTTTTGATGAGAGGTTTAAAAGGCTTCCTTTGAACTGCCTCAGTTTTTAATTAAAGGGCAACATGCACAAGACAAAATTCAAATAATAAATTCTTTATCAAGCAGAGAATTTTGACCTCCCCGGGGTGATATAAAAAGACAGGAAAACAAGAAGAACTTCTCTCGTCTGTTTGCCGAGTACACAGGCAAACAACTGCACATATGAGATAAAAAAACACTTTGAATATTAACAATGTTCGGTCAACCACATGCCATTTCAATATGTATCAATGCATGTTGTACTAAATAAAGACCTGCACAGAACCGGTATGAAAATGGTGTAAGCAAGACAGAAAAAACTTGAATCATAAACCCTACCTTGCCTGACGTCTCTCGGTGCTATGGCGATTGCATCGTTGGAATGAAGTTCGGTTACACAACAGTCATCAGGGACGAGGGAACCGTTGCTGAAACTGTGAGGTGTCTCCGGAAGTAGTGGAATCGGCGGCGCCATGATGTTGTGATTAGGACAAATGCAGCCCGTTTGCGTCATCCCACAAACATCCCCATCAGCAGTCTCCTGGTTCCCATTGGGGTCCGTCCGCAGACACTCCTCAAACCAACGACAGAGCACGCCGCAGGTGAACTGACTGGAGTTCTCATTGTTAATGAGCAATACCTCCACCAGCCTCTGCTCCACCAATTCCTTTGTTACCTGAGGCTCATCTGCAGTAGGGTGTCTCGTCAGGCATAACTGAACAAAGTTTTTATCAAACTGCAGGAAGGAGTAGGGTCTGTCTGAGTTCAAGGGGCTGCCGCAGAGATCAATGATCTCCTGATCCCTGGCTGTTGCCGTTTGTAGATGGAGAGGGCAGCTTTGATTGGCTAGGTGGTGGTCAAGAGACAGGAGCATGGGGTGGTGCATTTGGCAGATGATAGGGTTTCGGGTGAAGCGGAGGTAGAGGGAGTACTTTGTAGGATCTGGATTTTCCAAGGACCACGAACAACCAGGTGTCCTGAAGGGAAAAAGCTCCCGTAGGGAGAAAGAACCATAGAGCACCCCTGCTACAAGGCTGGAGCATGGTGAGGAGATGGGTGAGGGGCCCCCTTCTGCCCCTGTGCTGGGGATGCTTTCGGCAGCCCCATAGGCAACCTCAGCTAGGGTAGAGAGAGGAGCTAGAGCAGGGGCAGACAGAGCAGCCAGGGCCCCAGCCACAGCCAGGAGGGAGGACAGCACAGACAGACACACCCCACCAGCAGTGTTCATCCTATGACATTCGTCCTGCAGGGGGAGAAAGAGAAGAGAAATGATCAACATTGGACATATTTGGTAGCATCCGTAAACAAAACTGACAAAAATCAACATGACATAGACAAAAGACAGACTCAAAAGTGTTATACATGTCGATACTAAAGACGCATGTCTGGTTGAAAGCGTTTCTAGAATGATTTGTGCATCGCCTCAGAGGATTACAAAACCAACTTCATGACAGCAGTTCTCCTGAAGTTTTTCAAACGCACAGACACACAAGAACTGTCAAAAACACAAACACATCCCTGCTGGGCTGGATTAAAAGGGCTGATGACTTGGCTGTTGAGACATGCACTGTGGGGCCTGCTCTACCCTTTCCTGCTGATATGTGCGTGTGAACAGATTTGTGCACACAAACAAACTCCCATGCACACACACTCCCGTCCCGCTGAGCAGCTCCCCTAAGGTTCTGGCAAACTATTACCATCACTGACACAGTGAGGGTCCGCCAACAGCCTGATTTTGACTCACAGAGTATGCACACACAATACAGAAAAAAAAAACAAAAAAAAAACAGGCTCTCTGCATACAATATTTTTCTCCAAGCTACTTGAAGAGTTACTGCTCTTGCCTTGTGTCTACTCGATCACGCAAGATATAAGAAGCATCTTGGCAAAAACGCAATTTCAGGAGGTTTTGGGGAAAATGGGGCATTCTTGCCTGAACAAGCAATACCAAGCTGATGTTCATTCCTCTGAAATATTCACAGTGAAATCTAGGCCTATCATGATTACAAATTTTGCTGAGCGATTGTCTCAAAAAATATTGCGATAAACGACAATATTGAAAGTCTTAGAAAGTCCAACGTTTTAAGATTGGGCTTGCTATAATGGCAACCGATCATCCTGTAGTGTATGGTGTGTTCCGACTGATCGGGTCCAGTCGGTAAAATGTTGTGGCCGCTCCGATCTAAATCAAGCATATTCAACATGTTGGATTGTCTTGGCCGGTTTAACACTGCGGTGTGTGGGGATCTCCCTCACTGGGAGCGAGAACGCAGCCTGTTGAATGTGACAGGTAGCCAATCAGAAAGTACGGATTCCCTCCGGGCTTTCTGAGGGGAAAGCCCGGAGGGGAAGCCCGGACATCGGAAATGATATGTGGAAACAATATTGATGTTTCAGGTTCTGAAATGGGCCGACGACCACAATTCCAAAATTGTGTAGTGTGAACTAGGCATGATGCTAGGGAAATGAGGAAGGGACGGGTTAGTGGAGAGCACTGGAGTTCAGCCTTTTTTCATCCAGTCATCAATAGAAAGAGAAAAAGGCAGGAAGAAACAATAAAGCCGATAAATTAAAATGAGGTCGATAATTTTCCTTTATCATGCGATTAATTGATTTATTGTTTATCGCGACAGACCTACTGAAATCACACTCTTGCATTTCCTCAAATATCTTAAAGCAATTTAAATGTTAAAAATGAAAACAACTTCCATGATTTAAGTATTTTTTTAACTTGCGCTTAAATTTTGATTATCCCGCATTTCTATGATTTTTAAATTCCCTCACCTTATTAAAAATGTTTTCATATTAATAGAAATGAACAGAAGAATAAATGGTACAGCACACAAAAGGTATTAATGTCTCCATTTTTTATTTTAAAGATTCACTAAACAATAAAAACCTATAGATAATTTTACGATATCTATTGGTGAAGTAAACGTTTTGTTGCCACTGTTAACACTTTGTAACACAACCATCATCAAAATGGAAAAGATTGCTTGAACACCTTGTACAAGTTCAAGAATCTACCTTCTTGAGCCAAGAAGCTGTTCTAATAAGTTGTAGCCCTACGCATTTCTAGTGGCATGTCTTTTAATTTATTACTTATTTCAAGCTGAAAGCAGCAACCAAGGTTACCAAATATGACATCTCTATGAAGAGACCTAATTACAGAAGCCTGTGTGCGTAGCTTTCAAGCTATTTCCCCCTTGTTTCTAATTAATGACACACACAGTGTGACCCGGGATTTTATATAAGAATCTCCAGAATTGCAAACATAGTTCACAAGGTCTAGGTAGCACACAACAATGTCAAAAAGAGAGCACTGAAAGGCAACTGTGTTTCTGATGTAGGAGGGGTAAATCACGGTTAAAAGTCCATTAAAGGCAACCAAAAGCCAGAGATATGAGGAGGAAGAGTTAAAGGCAGCAGAGCATTACTGTAATTAAACTATTAAGAAAAAAAAATCATAGGATATTTGCATCACTCACTGTAAAAAGAATGAATCATCTCCTATGGGGTTTGAGGCATTCTGCAGATGTTGACTCAGAGTGATGCATGAGCATAAAATGCTTTACAATCATGTTCAAGGACAGCTTGTTGATGTAGAAGATGTACATTATTCTGTCATGAAAAGGTCAAGGGGAAGGTGATTTAAATGGAAACTAGCACACATTGTATGTTTCTAAAAAGGCTTGGTTGAGAAAAAATAAATAAATAAAAAAACTACCTAAAATGCATCTTTGAAATTGCATTTTAATTTAGGCTCTTTTTCTGATTGAATCCAATACTTTGGATATAATAGAGAGGGTTATGAAGAAAGAATCATACAGGCCAATGGACAAATTTGGGTTGTGTGGGCTCACCACTGGAGTTAAGATAAACCAAGGTTTTAAAAGCTTTCGTATGAAAAAAAATCAAATTTTACATCAAACCATTCAATAACTTCAAGGAATTATTGAGTCATTCACTTCAAACCACTTACTCGATGCAAACTGCTGGGTTTCTTTATTCTGAAAAGTTTAACTAGTTTGTATAATAATAGTGCCACATATCAAACTAAGCTTGATACGTAGGATCAAATGGAAAATAAGTAGTTGGAATCTGTCTGATTGGATTGCATTGACTTTTTTTTGTAAATTCCTTGAAATAGTCTACAAATTAAATTGGGAATAACTAAGTCAATGTTCAAACTAACAATTCTAATAAGGAATACAATTATGGGGGTTTTATAATAGAAAACACAGTTGTTATTTTTCTGGTTTACATATGAACCAATACATTATACAGGTTTGTTTAAAATGTCTTTACCTAGACATTGGTTATTAAGCCATAACAATTCCATACTGATGTATGTCTAGTCAGTGTAATTTTTAGAGAGGATATTAATTTATTTTTTTATAGTAATTTTAAATTGCCACTAAATTGGCATGTCTTTCTTGTAAAACACAATATGAGGATTTCATTTATCAATAAAAAAATAGCAAATGCTTTAATTAAAGCAGAGACCTAATAAAAGAAAAATTGAAATAAAAAATACGTTCTAACTTAGCAAATAAATGAAAAAAAAAAAAGCATAAGAAAATTACCTAAATACACCCAAGTAGAAATACGTTCAAAACATGTTTAAAAATTTTCAAAAAAATCTGAAAGTTCAGTTTCTCTTTTCCTGTCCTGTTTTAAATTGTTTGATGTAAAGACAACATGGAGGCCTACATATGTAGCTGTTACAATCTGCATCTATGTTTTTCAGAGCCTGTTTTTCTTCATTTCAGAGTCCTGACACTATTTCAAAAAAGCTAACCCATTGCATGCTGTGAGCTATGCTCCAGAGCATCATGCTACTTTGAAAAAACAAGTTCATACGGTCCTCCAACTTCAAACAAATATGGCATGACATCATACATCCACACTTCTCTACAGCTGGTGACACAGTTAGTCACGTTGCAGTGTGTCACAGAAACGTTGCATCAAGCGATTCAACGGGAATACGATGTGCTGTTTTATATGACAAAATAGTTTCCTTGTTTATGGGCAATACATTGCACATCTATGCTCAGTTTCATCTTATTCAACCTTTTTTTTATATATATCTACTGCACTAAAAGTCAGGGTGTTTTTCAACAGAGTTTAAACTTGAATACAGACTTAGCAGTGCATAAGCAAAAATGCATTTTATGGGTGAAAAAAGTCAGAGGCGTTAAGCAAATTGTTTTTGGGACAATGAACAATGAATATTCATAAAGGCACATACTGTGTAAGAATAGGTCCTACAGGACTGCCTTCATGAGGGCATTCTGTCCCACTTCATTTCTAAAACAGCTCTTCACTTTGGGCATCCTTAAATATTCATCATCTTGGATGTCTGCTTTCCCCTCCTTCCACCTTGACATTAATGGCATTACCAACGATGGCAAGCTCTTCCTCTGTCTCTCTTTGCTTTGCATGTCTTCTTGGCTTTGGCTTCGATTTTTTAATTCACTGAGTTGAAAACATACACATATATATATATATATATATATATATTATTTTTTATTATTATTTATCTATTTATTTCCCCACATGCTACATAAAATTCATGAAAGACAAAAGAGGCCTGGAAGCACAGCTGAAAGTATTATCCCACCACGGGGAGAAAAAAAAAACCCTAAAAAAACTCTCATTTATCTTTAAAATATCTGAAGTTACCCTTACAGAAAGAACTCATTACATTACACGTGACATGAATGAATCGATAGTAAATGGCGTACGCACATAAACACCCATGTGAAGCCCATTTAATAAAATCAACCGCTTATAACATGATGAGGTATTTCAGACAACTACTTAAACCACTTTAAACCATTGTGACTCGTTCACCCAGCCACACTCAAACATCCATATACTTGTATGCAGATGGGTAGCATTTTAGAGCCTTGCCACACACCACTGATAGGTTTTGGAGGAAATTGGAATCAAACTCAATAACCCCAGATACCAGAAAACTCATTTTTCCTCTGAGCCATAGCTATTAGAAATGATAGCCCTGGGATTATGAGGATTTGAGTCAATTCTTGCGATACAAAAGAGGATCTAAGATATGTATAAACATGATCCTTCTTCAGCACGCTTTGATGAAACTATGTAAATTACAAAACAGGGGCTGCAAACAATTCTTTAAATTGAAGATTATACTTTTTGACACTGCAATTTTCTAGACAATAAATATTTCTCCCATCTATTTCAACAGGAAAGTATACATTGGGACATAAGCCTTCTCTTTTGACAGTCTGCCATTATATTATTTTAAAATAAAGATCTCCTAAAAAAAAAAAAAAAGGAGTGCTAAACTCATTTGGACGGTTTTCCACATTTTTTCTTGTAAACAGATGTTTTACATGTGGCAACAGTACTGTGTATTTATTTATTTTTTTTAATAAAAAAAATAAAATAAAATAAAAAAAATCACTGGTGGAGAGATAAATGCTAAATTAAATACATTTCACCTCTGGTATGGTTTCCAATTATTCACATATTTTAAATGATACTATGAAATAACATCCAAAACACATGTGGAAAATGTAGTAGTAATGACCATGCAGTCATATATGCAGCACATGTGATAAAAGCTTCCAAATTGAAATTTACCATTGTGATCTGCTCATGGGAAAATTGCAGGGAAACAATTCTGAACGCCTCCCGTGAGATCAATGTTTTACCACTCGTGTTTCAAATTTAGAAATCAGTGTATAATAACATAGGAAATATGTTTTAGATGTGAAAATTATGGTGTGCAGTCACATGTGAAACACACCGGTTCATGTGACTACATACTATGATTTGCAATTATGTCGTGATGCTCGCTGGGAAAAATGTGCTTCAAATCTCGACATTACAGTGTAAAATCATATGGAAACAAATATTAAGTCAAAAATTAAGCCACACATGTTTTGAAAGTGGAAATCAGACTGCGGAGATGAAGACACCAGGGCTATATGCCTCATGCAAGACATTTTCAATATGTGTATTTTTAGGCATTTCCAAGCTCCTTTCTTCATTATTTAAATTGTAATGATGACCTCATTTTTCACAAAGTTGAATCTGTTGCCAGTCATATTTGTAAACACTGTTTTTACAAAAAGTTGAATCCCAGCATATCTTCCCAATAGAACAACCACAAACTAACAACATATTGTTTTCCATGTGCCTATTTATGGATGCGCCATAGTCTGGGTAGCCGACAGTTTAAAAGCTTAACCAGCTTCTGAAATGCCACAGCGGCATGCTGGCAAACCGCAAAGCGAGACACTTGCTATGACTGAATACTCGAATGCTCCCAGGTTGTGTTTAGGGATCTCACACTTCAGAGAAAGTAGATGCACTACTGAACTCCCACTGGAGCTTTTCCACTGTGTACAGTGAAACGGAGGCTGACTCTACAAAAACAACTTGAAGTCAAACCTTGTTTATTATCCTTAATCTTGCTGATACTCAGGTTTGGCAATTCCGATTCAATTCAAAAATACTGCATTAATCCCAAAGGGAAATTAAACGTAACACATATTATCCAGGATGCTGATGACTGTGTGCAGGACGGATCTCCTGTTGTGTTCTCTATTAAAGCCACAAAGAAATCCACCAGCTCTCTGTACTCAGCTTCTTGGCCAATCTTTATGCACCCTCAATGTATCAAGATCTGAGCATTTCAGCAACGGGCTTGGACTTGAAAAGACATAGGCTCAACTCATTCCACCATCTTTACTAATTGATCTCAAAAACGACACGTGCGGCGGCAGCATCAGCAGGTTGGAAACATGGCAAACAAAGCATAAAATGTATATTTGAAATCCTTAATATTTTTAACATCTGTAACTGTACCAAATATGCAATAAATTAAATGTATTAAGCATTACACTTGAGTTTTAATTTACCACTTGTTTTTCTCAGAGATGAAAACAAAATTAACTTACCACAAAAAGAGAAAAAAATCCAACTAAATCACTAGATTTTTTAAAATTAAAAGATCAAAGTATCTTATCAGCCTTTTATACAATAAAATAATGTTTTAACCCTCTTGCATAACAGATCGCATAAACCAAACCAATGCCTGAAAAAAAAAAAAAAATGAAATCTGAAATCTGCATTAGATTAACTCAAATTTCAGTAGACTTGTTATACAAACATGCACAGCATGTCTCTGTGCTAAAAATAGCTGATTGCAAACCAAACCAAACCAAATTTAAAGCACCGTACCAGGGACCTAAACAGTTTGGCAAGTTTACTCTTGCCAAGTTGTGAACGGTGAAACTTGCAGACATGCAAGTTTCTTGTCTCCCATGCATTGACTCTGACAAAGGATGGCACACTTGTCCTAAATTCACAATCAGTTGCATTAAAGCTACATGTACGGCTTGCCGAGTCGCCCCTGCTGTCTGAATCGAGTATCATCAAACAAGATTAGCACCATGAAGAGAAAAAAAACAAATTTACTCCTTTTTGTTTGTGTTGAAAGCAGATTTGGATGAACATAAAAGTAACAACAGTCCAGTTGTCATAAAAACTACAAACGCGATTATTTTGTTTTGAAGCAAATGGTGCTCAGCTCGACTTTAACAGGCTGCAAATTAAATTAAATTGTCCTTAGGCAAAGGACTAGAGGTCATGTAGTGAATCAGCCAGTGTAGTAATGGGTGGATGTGACATGTAGCGTTAAAGTGGTTGGAATAGCTAGCTAGACTAGAAAGCATGATATAAACAGTATTGAGGAACTCTATAAAAGCAGTGCAAATGCAACTGACAAGCTTTTTCCGTTTTTTTTCTTTTTCTTTGTTGTTGTTGTTTTTTATGCAAGTTTTATGTGAAACCATCAAACATATGCAAATATGTTTGCACTTTCAAGAACCACAATCCTACTGTGAACTGAGAAAAATGCCAGGGGCTGAAACAAATTGGACTTCGAAAGTGTTAACAAAAACTTCTTTTTTTCCTCTCTGAATAAAGACACCACTCAAAGTGAACTCTGTCATGTCAAATCAAGGGCATGTGCTAATCAAATAAAACCTACCCAGCTCCAAGAAAGAACTCCAGAGAATTAACGTAGGATAGAAAAAGTTTCATGAAATTTGACTTTATTGTCTATATTACATTTGGACAAATGACCAATTATATCTAAATTCGTCATTTGTAGTTAAATTTTTTTTATTTGAGATTAGAAAAATAAATTGATGCAAAACAAATGCATCTCACTTACTCTTCTGTTTGCTAAACATATCGGTGGCTGTATTAAGTAAATAAAATTTAAAAAAAATCTTCACTAAATTGGGCAAGTCAAGTTCGTCAAGCACAAACCAGAAAAAAAATAGTTTTGTAAATGTTCTGTTTATTGTTAATATATGAGCTTTTCTTATTTTCTTTAGAATTAGTCAAGTTGCAACCACCATTTATGTATTTTATTAGGATTTATATGTGGTCATCTAATACAAGGTGACATATAGTTGTGAAGGAAAAGGAAAATAGTCTCCATATGGCCTCTAGCAGAAAGTAATCTACAGGATTCTTTTCCAATAGATGAAAGCCACACACTCCATATAGGTCCTTTATGGAAGTATGGCAATAAGTGAGACTGTTGAAAGAAGAAATCCCATTAAAAAGTTGTCTCAAGCTATGTAAGGGACGGATTGACGGATCAGATTGGACGAAAATAAACTTTTACACCTTATGCAAAACATTGTAAAACATATGTGAAGGAAAACTAACACCCAAATACCCCATCCCTTCTCTGACACATTGTAGTGGCAACATCATGGACATTCAGATTTTTGTTGTTTATTTCTTTACCTGGGACTCTTAAAGGACAGCTGAAGTGTATTTAGAAATGTAATTATCAAGAACCAAAAATTGCAATTCCCTTGTCTTATCTGTGCTGCATGAACTACAATCTCTACATCTCAGTCCAAACACCTAAAAGCATTGCAACTAGGAATGGCATTGTCATACGCTAGCAAATCCATGTAGAGCCACACTTGAAGCCAAGCATGCCCTTGCCGATTAAATGCGAACGGAGTGCTATCAAAAATGCAATCTGCATTCTTTTGCCAAACATTTTTGAGTCTCTACAAGTCATGAAACATTCCTCTCTCTCCATATAGCCCCTAGCTGAAGATTCTCAACTCTGCCCCCTCTCATCTTTAGTTTGAGCCCCTTAAGAGAGCTCATCCTTCCTCAAAGTCAAACTTAATTTGTTTACTTAAATCCACACACATCCATGGCAACTCCGCTTTAAGTCTTTCATCTGGATAAGGTCTTCTATCTGTAAACTAATATAAAAAAAAATTATGTGCTGCATCTGATTTAGCATGGTTGACATTTAAAAAGTAAGTCCTATGTCCTCGTATCAAAATTCACTCCACTGCACCATCAAGCCTGTGCTTTTTCACTTTGTCTTATCGGTTATTCACAAATGGCAGATGAGCTGAGTGGATCTCATGCTGTGAAAAGAGACAACAGCTATAAACCCCTTGATCACAGAAAAAGGCTTTCTCTTTTGTCTCTGAGTAACTGCGCATGTGACATTCCCTCGCATCACATCACACCCATGAACCCCCTCCATGCACTCGAGTCCTTTAAACATGTGGCGCATGTGGAGATGGAAGAACAAAGTGAAAGTCATCAAAGTGTGTGATGAGAGTAAGCAAGAGATTGAGTAAGTTAGGGGGGAAAGTGGGTTAAGGAACAGCTTGAGGAATTCAAGGGAATATTAGACATTTTTAGAGATTCATGTGGATTAAGAAATGCAATTCTAAAAGACTGAAATGAAGAATCACGACTCTCTGTCAAATCTTTATCACTCTCCCTTTCAGATTTCTGATTAGATTAATGTTTTTTATCTCACGTTTCCTAAGAAAGTCAATGAAGTTGGATAGAAAAAAAGCTTGACTAGTTGACTTTGTGAACTGCTTTTGTCATTTCTGTAATTTATAAGTAGCACTCACCAGACACTGGTCTGCTTCAAACAGACCTATCATGCTTGTGTGAATACACTCAAGCGAACCCTGGTGCACACCAAGCAACCAGACTTAGATCCACTTTTTGAGGTGGTCTCTGTCTGCTTCCAAATTAACTGTGGTGTGGTTCACCTCTTGTATGAATACAGACCGCCATCAGTCTGAAAATACATTTTCTATGTATTTTTATGTACATAAAATACATGTACATATGTATTTTATGTACATGTCTTTTAGAACTTCACGAGACACGGTCGCTCGGCATTATGATAAAAATGAGTCCCACCCCCATTATTTCTGTCCCATTAGGAGCAAAGATTATGATTCACATGACTTTGTTTCCAAATTACTGTCTGCTTGCAAAAAAGAACAATCTGAGAGCAAGCTGTACCAACCGAACAACAAAGAAAAAATGTTGCATTTGGTCTGGAACAAACAAGCCGACCGAAAGAGTTTCCTGGTGTGAATACACTGTTAGTGTTTGTTGTTCTGCTAGTTATTTCATGTCTCTGTGATGTCATTGATCTAACCGCTTCAGTACCTAGAAACTGCTCCCAAATCAGCTGGCAATCATGCTGTAGATTGCATTTACCTGTATTGTATTGTGGTGATGCGTTTCTGCCTTTGTTTCCAAGGCACAAACGCATCACCACAATATGTAAGCTTCTTGGTTTCTCTGCTGGATCCCACTGTTGCTGTGGCCCTGGTACATGTTTCTCTTACATGTTCAGGTACACCACTATATAAAATCTCCATCATGCACCTGCCTCTGCTCTGGTACTATTTGAACACACACCAACTATGACACCATCTAGCTGAATGTTTTCACCAAGCATTCAGTCTCTGAGCCAGACTTTTTCCTGGCAGGCCCCTAGCCCAAGCCTCACTCTTGCATCCCTCTCTGGAGGGTTTGGTCCCCGATGCCTTCACTCTGCCTGAGCCTGCATGTCTCCTCCGAGAACCAGAGTTCACTTTTCATCTCCTCTGAGCCCGCTCCCCGCCACCTCTGAGGAGGGCTCTCAAGATCCTGCCTAGGCTCCTTACAAACCCTGGTGCGGGTTCCTCTGAGCCAAACTCCAGAACCCGTACACAGGTTCTTGCGGCCACACAGTCGCCCTCCAGACAAGCATCTCTCTGGGCTCTCCCTACCATCAAGTCAGCTGCCAGAACAGTCGTTTTGATTCGCTGGTAAATTTGCTTCAAAGACCACTTCCAGATAGACAATATTTTTTATTGTTTTCTACATTTAAAAATTCTCTCAGTGTAATGATGGACTTTAAATAGTTGGGAAACAACTTTATTACCCTGCCCTGAATGAAAGGCAACAAGTGTCACCTCAATCTTGATGTATTTCTTCCTTTTCATTGTGTTAACAGTCACTTTAATACTCAAGATCAGAAAATTGTGAAAAATCCAACTTTTAAAGAGGTGGTTACAGTTGCTGAAGGTCGTATAATCAAGAACCTTTGTACCTGACCAAACCGTAAACGGTTCAAATTAGCTGATTATTTTTGCTGCACCTATAAATTGATCTATGTTGTGGCTCTTTGTTTTTATAAAACATAAGCATCCATTTGGATTCAAATAATGCAGTTAGATGTAAACCAATAGCCAGGCATCAACTTTATTACAAAGGAAATTCCAAACAAAGAATAAAATGCACATCACGGCAAGCTGATATTATGTAGTTCTGGAATTCCCCACCATCCTGCACAAAACTATACAGACTATACCAACAGAACGTTTCCCAAACCTGTAGAGTTTTTTTCTTCTTCATTGCAGTCATTCTTCAGAGAAACTCATTGCTTGCAGGACTACGAGATCACTGTCATTCTGCTCCAAAAGTTGACGCATGTGCTCCTGGTGCAGCTCAAGATTAAACTCGCAAGTTTTGCTCCTCCGCACCGCCGCGCTCAGCTGTCTGATAGAAGACGGCGTGTCTGCCGGTAAACAGCGATTGTTGAAATGTTTTTTGGAGTTTGACATAATTCACGAGCCAGTCAACGAATATAGCCTGTTGTCAATCAAATCCCTTCCGCACAATACGCAGCTTGGCGTGGCTTGCGCAACCCTCGAGGTGAGTAAAACGAGGAAGAGCATCTGCTAATAGAGACAAATCTGGCTGGGCTGAACTGGGGCAGAGCCTTTTAAATCTGCCTTACAAGAGAAGTGTTTGTTTTAAAATCAATCAAATATATTTAAATTGTTTCAAAAAGCAAAAGTTCTCACTAGATAAACTTGAGAAGATAGTCAAACGTTTATTCGGTACCTTTCAATGTGCACCACTAAGTTACTAATAACTGGTAAATTCATAAGTGCTGCAATTGTTTTTTGTTTTGTTTGTTTGTTTTCTTTCCAAAATCATGCACATAATTAAATTCATGGTTCTTTTAGTAAATTACAAATTCATTCATTGGGATCATGCTAGGTCAGAACTGGTATTCCTCAAGCTGGCATCCTTCAAAGCAAATTACAAATCAATAACTGTAATACTGAGGATCTGTATTATAATATTTTTCTAATTTCAGGACATGATATTATAGAGTAAGATCCTGAAACGACTTATTCTTCTTACTACTATTTTTTTTTTTTATCTAAGTCAACACTAGTTTTTACTCACAAATCAATTTTGAAATCAATCACGATATCCCAAAGTGAGGAGCATGAAGTTGTCCAGAATGCTTTTGTGTGCTGAACCATTATGTGTTCTTTTCACTGGCTGCAAGAGGCTGAGCACAACTGCTGAAAAACAGCATCACACCATAATCCCCTCCTCACTAAACATTACACTTCACAGTCAGTGAAGTATCATTTCCCAAGAAACATCTAAAACCGGAGTGCATCCCACTTGGTGATTTAGAGTTTGGATGCAGTTGCTTAGCCATGGAAACCCGTTCCATGAACCACTATGAGCACTGCTAATCTGACGGCTAATCTGAAGCTCAGATGAAGTTTGAAGGTTTGTAGCAAATAACTGCATAAAGCTGTTGACTGCTTTATATATTTAAACTCTATGCGCTTTAACACAGTGCATGGGCTGTACAGAACATTCTGGATATCATGTCATCAACGTGTGAGTCTCACCAGCAGAAGTGCTAGCCGGCTAGCATGAATGGACATGAAGTGGTGCGGATAGAGGTAAAAGATGGTTGCAGAGCCCTTATCAAGGTACAGATTAAAACAATTACACCACTGCTGCCTTTTTCCTGCTTATCTTTTGGATAGGTTAACTATAGCTATAAATACACAAGAGGCATAAATAACTGCAATACTCAGCTTTTGTTTTTGACTGGCTTCATAGATATCTATTAGACTCACTACACCAGACAGATGCATTGGCAATGCTGGCAACTGCCAGCCTTTTGTATAGATTAAGAAAAAGTGGATATACTGCAAAACTATTGAGATGGAAGCAAAAAATAAGTTAAATCTCCAAGATAACAAGTAATTTAGGACTATTGCACTTTCCATACATCACAGGGCTATGTGTTTTTGAAATTTCATCTCAATGATGATCAAAATGGTACATAAAAAGTTTATTTCTTAGATTTTGTTTTTAACTAGTGTTTTTCAATCAGGGCAAAGACACAAACCACTCATTACTATGGATTACTGGCCGTTGTAAAAATAAATAATTTTTAAATGCCAAATCCAAAAGTATAGAAATTTTCTGGATGGTTCTAGATAGTTTTCAGGGTTTTGTCAATTTTCATTTGTTTTGTGCTGGAATAATTGCGTAAGACAATCCACTTCAGTGTATGAAATGATTGCAGCAAATTTACAAAGAAAAAAACCCCCCAATTAGCAGTCTTTATACATTAATTTGTTTACACAAAGCAAAATGTTTTTCCAATAAAAGTAATTAAGTAATATTTAATAGAATTATTTGCATGCATGCATAGTTTTTAAACTGTGCTGGAATTGAACATTTATTTAATGTAATCAAAACCTGGCTTTCAATGATTAAAAAAAATATGCTACAGCAAAGAAGTTATTGGTTATGTCACGTGGATGGGTAATCATAGGCAAACCAACAGAGTAGAAACTTTTTTCTGTTGCTGCAAATTGACGCTTTTTTTTTCTTCCCATTTCTTTAGTGCAGGCAATGTTTTTGGCTTGCTAAAGATGTGTAAAACACTTTAATTTATTCCCTTTCTATTGCGAGGGAAAACTTTCATGCTAAAAGAATTGCTGCAGTTATCCAACAGTGAATATGAACGTGAAGTATTTTTCTCCCTTTTCTTCCTCCCCCAGTCTGTGTAGTCAGAAGTTTAACTAGGATTCTCATCCTGCCTTGTTTATTGCTGTTCCAGTTTAAACTTATTGTAATTGCTCTGACTGTAGACTCTTCGTCCTCACACCAAGATTGGACAAATGGCGAGTTTCTTGAAATAATTTCCTGACTTAAGATCAACACACATCTGTCTTGCTCTTGTCTTTGAACGATGCACGGCAATTTTGCCCATATGAATAGATGAAGGTGCAATCCTGTAAAGACTAAAGGAGGAAAAGCAGACAATCTTGATCTTAATAGTATTGCATTGACAATGTCTAGATTGTACTAGATAGAATCTACATGGATTTAAACCATTTTAATAAATCTTTTCTCTCACATCTGCTCTTGTCCCTCCTATTTTGAAAAGCTGCTAAGGGCAATCAGTTGGAAGTTCCACGGCAGTGTGTCTTTTACATCGAGTGTGATGGATGGATGGATGGATGGACAGACAGAGAGGAAGGGCAGTAGGCGGGTAGGTAGATTGACAGATTCAGAGGGATACAGGTCCGTTCTATTGTAAAGCAAGCTATCCTTCTCTAGGGCATGTAAGACATATTTGACAAGAGTAAAAGGTTTATCTAACTGACCTGCCTGGCTGTAAATAAATTATTCTAATACACAGAGTGCTAAGCAGGCACTTATTTGGCAAGGCCAGACTGAGTGCAGCTAATACTGTTAATGGCTGTCAGAGGATAGTGAAAAAAAACATGTAGACTAGTGCAGCAGTTTAGCCATGCCAACTTAAGAATAACATAGAAATCTAATGTAATAATCAGCTTTAGTTTTTGCAAGACCCTTTGTCCAGAGAAAAGGAATACAGTTGGTGTTCAGGATGCTTATAGGCCCTTTTCATACAGGCAACAAACATGCCAGAGAACTGATTTTATTTTTTTCCATTAGCTCTATTCAGCCCAGGTCTACTCTCAGCCTGCTTTGCAAGAGTTTCCATTACTAGTTTTTCTAGCGTTTATGGGAGTTGTGCATGTGAAAAGACTGGTTTCTACCGACGTGGCGTAGGGAAAAGTTCATAAAACTCAACAGCGACTAAAGTAATATTTAGAACCACAGTGGAGGAAATTAAAACCAAATAATAATTTCACAGCTTCCTCCCACAGTCCAAAAACATGACTGTCAGGTTAATTGGTCTCTCTAAATTCTCTCTAGGTGTGAGTGTGTGTGCATGGTTGTTTGTCCTGTTTGTCTCTATGTTGCCCTGCGACAGACTGGCGACCTGTCCAGGGTGTACCCCGCCTCTCGTCTAGAACGTCAGCTGGAGATAGACACCAGCACCTCCTGACCCCGCTAGGGACAAGGGTGTTAGAAAATGGATGGATAGATGAAAAATTTCACTATCTACTGTAACAACAAAATCAGCTGTGCAGAATCACATATATTTTCCCCAAAACACCACCACCATGACACGGTTTATATGGTCACAGTTTATACACCGGCCAACTCTAACGGCTTAAAGTGGCTTCAAGCCAAATCTTCAACGGTTTGTTCCTCAATAGAAACACAATAGGTTTCATGTGTAGCAGAGTGAGGAAGAGCCGAGTAGAGCCTCGCTGAGCAACTAGAGTCAATGGTAAAGGAGCATAAAAACAAACAAACAAAAACATTAGACCTTACAATTACGCAAAAAATCATAGAAACATTCAGTAAGCAAAACTTCATTTGAAAAAGTTTTGCCAACTTGAATTATCTAAATAGTTTGTGTTATGAGGAACACTTCTAATTGGCAGTAAGTGTAGTCTTGATGTGGGTGGCTTCAACTGAGTAACTAGATTGTGTGAAACGCATACACTCACACACACACATGTGGATGTGCTTATTAACCTCTTAAATTGATTTAGAAGATCCATTTATCTGAAGCTACAGTACTTAGAAGTGCAGAGGGGTTCATAAAGAAATATACCGTTGCGTAATGTGGTAGATAAGAGCTTGAATATCACTTTGAGGGGATTATATCAAAGACCTTCTGCAGAGCTTACGCTTCACAAACAGAAAAAAAAAAAAAAATAGATTAAACTATAAATCCAAACTAGCAGCTAATGGACACTTTTCCGTGTAAAACTGTCATGTCACGGCACACAAATGAGACATTTGTGATTTATGATTCAATTTGGGCTTTCAGGCATATTCATAAAAAAAAAAAAAAAAAAGGTACGATGTGTGCTGTTGCAGATAAGTACAGGTGATGATACTGTGTGATTTTATTTCAGGACAAGTTTCCTTCAAACTTTGGAACCGTGGCTGGTGTGCTCCACTCATTATCATTTCACCAGCATGTAAACTGTTGCAGAGCGGTGACAAAAGGGCTTGTTTCTTTTACAGGAGAGCATTTGCTCGGCAGGAGAATCACCTGGGGCACCTCTGGTGGAGCAGACGGTAAGTTCATTAGTGTTAGTGGCGAATTCAAGCTTTTTTTTTAATCAAGCTAAAGAGAGAAGTGAATATTTAATAGCTGTGTTAAAGTAGTTTTAATATTTTAACAAACAACTCATTTAATTGAAAAGAAACACACATTACAGCAATAATCCTAAGACAATTTGTTTTGGCAAGAATGGCTAGAGCTTAATTTTGTGCTCACAAGAGATCACAAAAAGCTATTCCTCAGTCTTGTCTTTGCAAAAACAAACAAACAAAAAAGCTAAAATGTGCTTTAGATGTATTCTAGTCGCTGACACAAGCAGCAGACATGATCAAGTTAGCTTTAAAAATCACAGTGGTAACATGCTAATGCTTCCCTGGCCTTTTTACATTTAACTCCTGGTTCTCAGGCCAGCAGGGGTCACTGACCTGGCCTGAGATTTGGTTTCAAATTCCACCTATACCTTGAGCAGGCCAGCAATTCATCCGTTTTCTTTTCCCTCTTAATGCTTGACATAGAAGCTCAGCACGACTGGTGCTTATCTTCAGGGTACATGGGCACATTCTTAAATTAAAAGGTTGTCAGTCCATTAGAGGGAAAACATTGAGATGCATGAGACAAATAACTAATGATGTCCCAATCCAGATTTCGTCTTGTCCAATATACTGATCTAAGTCACTTAGATGATGATGCTTTAATATTTTAATACATTTTTAATATTTTTAATATTTTATTCCTGCAGGCGATCTCAATGTGAATCAGTGTGCCTAAGTGGAAGGCTAATGCTAGCATGTTCACTGCCTGTTTAGAAATGATTTGCTGCTAATTTGGCTTGTAGCATGTTTCAACTTGGTTTCAGTAAAAAGAAAAAAAGGAAAGTGCAAGCAAAACATACAGAAAAAAAGTTGTCATGCTTTATAAGATTAAAACATTAAATTGCGCACCACAAAATTCAGCGAATAAGGTTTCAGCTGCATTATCTTTCGACCAGCTGGATATAAACAGATGCTGAAGCATATCTCACCAGCTGACCTTACAAACCCCAACACGCTCACTCATGCATCTTCACACCCTTAACCCCTCTGTCATGGAGGGCAGGGAAAAAAACTAAATGTCACCATCTGTTGACTGTTGGGACAGAATTTGACGTTCCATACTTGCACACACAGTCATTTTAAACTGGATTCAACGTGAGGTAGATTAAATCTTTTTCTGCACACGGGGGCATAGATACACCCAAGTGTGTTTGTGCAAGAGCGAGAGGAGGAGAAAGATACGGAAAGGTTTCCATAAAGAAGCAGTGGACCTGGAGGGAATCTGGGTTTCACTGTGACCTTGAGAATCCCAGTCTGAAAAATAAGGTGCTCGTCCCTGCACAAAGAGTTCCTACCAGCAAACTGACTTTCACCATCTTCCTCTCTCTCGCTCTCTTGATTTCCTCTTCAGTAAAGCAAAGATGCATGGTAGAGCAAAAAGCATACATAATAACAGTATATGGGCTGCAGAAACTCATGGCTCTCTGGCGTTATTTGGCCAAACCCTGTACTTGCCCCTAACCTGAGATATTGCATGTGCATCCAAGGGAGTATGGTGACCAAGTTGTTCTGTGAATTAGAGGAAGGTCTAAAGGACAAAGCTCATTTGATGCACATGAAAAAAAGCACACCAATATGATTTTCAACCCTTATTGGTTGGAGCCTAGTTGGAGCCCAACTATCCTTTCCAAACAGTTCAGACAAACTATTTGAACTTCATCAATAGGGAAACTATAGGCAATTTTATGCAAAAAAAACCCCCAAAGCTTTTATGGAAGGCTGGTCACAAGAAAGTAGTTCTGTTAGCAGTTTGTCATAAGATAAGGAGGGGAAACAGCTAACATGAAAAGGAAGGTGTGCGGCAGAAAACTAACATTGCACATAATATTGATAATATTGAACACATCTTAACTGTAAACCAGGCCGTCACCGAACCTGTAACATGCTGCAAAAGACTATAGGGGAAAGAATTTCCTTCTACCTTGACCCTAAACATAAGGCCAGAGCTTATGTTTGTAATGACTTTAATGAAAACATATTCTTGTGGTTGAATGGACCAGGGAAAGTCCTGTTGAGCTTGCGTGTGAGGGCTGGGGTGTTGTCGTGCAGTGCCGTTGCGCCACGCTGCATGGAGCGGAGGCTGTGAGCGGAGCTTGCTCTGTGTGGGGCTGTTCGGTCTTGAGAGAGTGCCTCCTGTAAATGCGAGATTCATGGTGGGTGTGTTTTGGGACAACTATTCAATGTTTGCATGCTGGTTGAGGATGGCCCGGTGTGAAGAATTCACATCAGGGCTTGTGATGAAAGTTGATGTGAATGTCACATGTGCACATGACCAGGGGAACATGTGATTGTGTCTGTGTGCGCCTGATTATCTGTTAGTTTATCGGAGCATTTGCCAAAGGTGGGCTGACTTGAACTCCAAATAAACACCACCGCCAAAAATAAACAACAAAAACCAAAAAAAAAAAAAAAAACATTGCGGTTGCTGTTGCTGTGATCGCTGATTACTGGGTTGATTCGAGTCAGAAATGTATAAAAACATATGCTTTCTTTGAAATATTAGGTCTTTGAGCTGCGAATGTATTAGGCAATAAAGAAAAGCTTTCAAGTACTAAAAACTAAGTGATTTAATGGGGAGGATGCAGCTCAGGGAGACATGCATAAAAAAGTCGCACAAAGCAATAATAAAGTCAATGTAATTGTGGCCTCAGGTTGAGGAATAGAAAGCAGAGCAAAGCTAAATTTATTGCCTATGTCAACAAATGTTGGGAGTTAAGCATTGGAGTCTGAGTGCAACAAGCAACATTTTGTATTTGTGTGACCAGAGTTTCTGCTCGATGGACGGTTTATGTACGCTCTAGGAATGCAGTCATACGAAACATGCAGAATTTTTATTTTTATCTAATCTGAAAATATCTATGAATAAGAGTCACCTGTTTATGCTAACAATCAATGTGTCCTGACTCCACATGCAAAGGCTGAGGTGTACAAGTATGCATTTGATATAACATGCAACTCAGGGCTTATGATACGCCACCGCATGTAAACACAAACAGTTGTCCTAAGCATGTAAAAAGCAAATGATCTGCCTACCCCAACATATCATAGAAACTGGACATGCGACTTAAATAAATTATCGTTGACGTGTAACACCCGAAATAGGTTCACATCATGGTTCATGTAACTGTAGCAGCTTGCTCTGTTCCGATGTAGCAAATCGCTGTGGAAATAGTTGTTTTTTTGTCTGCATACAGGACACAATGGTGCACATCTCAATATACAGAAGGTTTTTAAAATTTTATCACCTCTCGACAGTTCCAGTACATTGGTTTGTAAGGCTCAAGGCACAGGACGATCTTTGTGCGAAGGTGTGTATACAGGCACAATATACGTTTGAAAAAAGGACAGGCGATGTCTGTGGATCAGTATTTCTTCGACAGCTCAAAGAGTTTGAAGGACACTAAAACCTGAGTTACAACGGCATGGCCTACAAAACAACAATAAAAAAAAATTTATAATAATTTCTGTACGACTAAGTTTTCACGAGAAGCAGCCTGGTGCAGGTATCTTGGATAAAAGAAACCAATATTTTGTCACAACCATTAACTTCTGAGTATTTCATTGGGATGTAATGAAAATCTGTAAATATGAACCCACCCCTGTGCAATTTCATTTCAGAACAATAGCAAACAACAATCTTTGCGACGATCAGGGAACACACTGAAAAGGACAGGAAAAATCTGTGTAGAAGTTTAGAATTAAGACATATATGTATATATAAACAACCCAACATCTAAACACCTCAAGGACCTTTGTTATCACACTTGCAAATTCTTCTCAAGATGGCTGTGAGACCTTGCCAAAAAAGCATTGATCAGAGAAGTAGCAAACAGAATCTCTGGAGGAGCATCCCCTGACAGAACTAATAATAATAATAATTCACAAATATGTGCTTTACAGCAAGAGGGAGGTCAATGCTTAAACAAAACAAAAAGGCATTTTGTTTCAAGTATGAGACCTGAAGGAGACACAGCAAACATGCAGATGAGACTTTTGGGTCTATATGCTGTATTGATGGTGAAATATGGAAGTGGCAGGATCACGCTGCTGGGGTTCCTTATTTCAGCAGGAACTGAAATCTGGTGAGCATTCATAGGATGTATAAATCGGAGATAGCTAAATGCAAGTCCACCCTGAAAGAAAACATCGTGAGTTTATATTTATCTCCACAAATTGTGCAGACGAAGGATGTCTGTTGGAGACGGATTAATGTTCTCTTTTTCTGCTCGTGCAATTTAGCGCTCATCACATGGAGTCTTTGTAGATCACGCCCAAAAAATGTTGAAGAGTTTAGACAGGGGTGAAAGTGCAAATACCAGCACAGAGCCAGAACTACAATAAAATATTTAGATCAAAAGACCTAAAGGCAAAGTCAAGACCTAAATCAGTTAAGACATGCCACTGAAAACTTTAGTGGTAGTTGAACCAAAACATTGTCCTACAAAGAATTCACTTTGAGTCACAAATTTCAGATTATTTATAAAATCATCTGAAAACCTTGTACAATTTTTGTTCTATATCACAGTTACATACTAATTTTTCTTGATCTATCGCATGAAACGTTGACAAGTAACCAATAAGGTAACCGCACATTGTATAGAACTGTCTAGCATTCTATTTTATTTCGGTTCACACTGGAAAGGTATTTAACATCAAAGCTTTGAATTCTCCTTATAGTGTTTTGCCAGTTCTTGCATAATGTGGCATGTGATGTTACACAGAGCTATATTAAAGTGTGATACAAAACAAAACAAAACAAAACAATCATGCTTATTCAAATTAATGCAGAGGATGTTTTTTTTGTTTCTGGAACAAAAGGTTAAAGCTTTTTTAAAGTTTATCCATTTATTTTGATCTGATTGTGTTGTTGGTGGGTTTTTTTTTTTTTTCCTTTTTCTTAACATCTTTTCCCTCTCGAGCAGCAGTGCAGCAGATCAGACTCTCTCCTTTCGTCTTTGAAGTCTTGCCAGGCTTGGGGTATTTATTTCATTATCTCTTCTGCCTCCCTATTTCCTCTTCTTATTTTTAGGGCTGGTTATCAAGGCGAGGACAGGAATCCTGATAAAGAAAGCTGACTCGGCAGGTGCGAGCTTGAAACTCTCGGCTTGCTTGCATTAAGCTCTCGTGCGTGTGTTTGTGCGCGCCACGTCTCTGTGCGACGACAACAGCAGCAAGATCCAGAAAACAAAAAAAAGGAATGCAAAGGTGCGAATTCATAATCCAAATTCTGTTTCATTTGCTATTTATTTGTTTTTAAAGTGGAAAATGTCGACGCCAATATGTACATGGGAGATGGTTAGTTGCCTGTACTTATCGAACTCTTTACCTCTCCTATAGGACTCTAAACTATTTCACAATACATTCTGTCATTCACACACACCATGGGTGTAAACTATATAGAATCCAAAGCTGACTGCTGTTAATTATTTCTTAATCCAGCCATAGTTATACTTGTTTTTCTCTGTCTAATATACAACTAAGTAAGCAACTTTTAAATCACAACTAAATCTATTTGTAATTTGTTTCACACTGTGGCTTAAATATATGTATCATTATCAGGACAAGAAGGTTTATGAATGTTTTAGATGTCATTCAAACAGTAATATTGTGTTATATAACATTTGGAAAAATGGGTTCAATTAGCCTGTTACTTCTCTGTTTTAAACATAAGATTTGAGATCCTGTCCTACATTTTAGTGTTTGAGTTTTTGGAGTAAATACCATGAAAACACAATATGCATAAATTTGAAAATGAAGGTTACCATACAAGGAAAGTCTCGTGCCACCACACTCTGTCTGTCGGTCCTTCAATAGACTTAGAATCTGTACAATATGTATCCTGGCTTCAGTCACCCAAAGCCTGGCTATTGTCAGACAGAGAAAGCTGAGTTTCCTTTTTTTTTTTAAGTCCTCAGCAAACCCTGCTTTCAGCCAATTTCAGTTTCTAGGGGATTATTACAAGCCTTTTTATACAACAAACAATTTGTTAAAAAACAAGAGAGTAAAAATACTTCCCCACACTGTTATTAAGTAACACACTAACTTTAAAGCCCTGACCATTTCAGGAGAGAAAATGGAGCACCTGCTACTCGCCAGTTTGTCCCACAAAAAAAATGCCATGTGACTTTTTCTCTGCATTGAAGTGCTAACTGAATTCTTGTCACAGAAATTCCTTTAACATATGGCAATAAGCAATAAACCATAATTCGCAATTATAGGAACAAAAGCTGTTGGGGTTGAAAAAAAGAAGCAGATGTCGCAGTGTATTTATTCATTTTTTTTTTTTAGAAAAACTGATGCTGGATTTGCCAAGATTTAATGTTGAACATGGCGGTTTTGCCAAGTGAAGTTCCATTCAAATAAATAAGGATGACAATCTGCTATAGCTGAGTTGGAGCTTGAAATCTCAAAATTATGAACTTTAAAAGGAAAATTAGCAGTTCAGGCATAAGCAGGAAAAACATGTTACATTAAATTCTGATTATAAAGTGTTCATTTCATGTTTTTCTTCTGACTTGTGGATTTATTATGTAATATCATGTAACATATGTACAATCCCAGTTGAATATGGATAAATAGAATTTCACAGACATTCTAGCTAGGGATTAAAAGTCGGATTAAAAGTCTTTCAATCAGTCTAACAGGTTGTTTGTTCTTATTTTTGCTACTATCCAGCGAACAATCCTTTAAGCTAGAACTCCAGAAAAAACAAAGCCAGGGAAACCACCTTTTAAATGTAAAAAAGCAAAACAAAAAAACCCCTTAATTTTAATTGGTAAGAATGGCCTTGGGCAACCACCTGTTGCCTATTTTGCAACAGGTGGTTTCAAAGTCTTTCACACATAATTGAAAGAAATCTCAAGATTGGTTTGATAGACTGAAAAACAATTACCTAAATAGCCCACGGGGAACAACGGATGCAAACGTGACTAAATTTTGTCTGATTTTGACCTGATGGTTAAAATAGAAGTTTATTCCTTTCTATTTGAAAGTTCTAGTTGAACTTTAAGTTCTTACAACAGTGGATGCATTTTCTTAACAGTTACTGTTGTTTTGCCCTGTAAATTTGCTTTATAATCAAAGTACACCTCTTTTAATTGCAAAGGCAATGATCCTGAGCCCTCAAACTGCTCCCTCTAGTCTGTATGTAAACGTCTGAATAATAAAAAACTGAAAAAAGCCAAAAAATACATAAACTGTGACATATTTATCTCAAGGAGTGCTGTTGTTTATTCTGAATGGATAGATAATTTTGTCTTTTAACCATCCCAGCCTGCAGAACATCATATCAACCGTACTAGTGTCTATTTTCACTTGTACATACCTCATTACAACCATTCACATCTCTAACCATAAATCCATTGCCCGACTCATTATCATCCATCCAGGCAACACCTCTCCTCACCTCAACTTTTTTATTTTATTTAACTTTCTACCTTTCTTCTACTCATGTTCATTGTCCTTTCAAAATCTGACAGGTGCCTGGAAAAAGAAAAGAAAAAAAAATCCCATGTCTCCCTCAAGCCTTCTCTCTCGGGTAGGGCTGAGTATACTTCTGCTTTATTTATCCAGACCTGTCTTTCACCGGGGAAATATTTCTTGTCCGCTTCACTTCTTTTCTTCGCCTTGTGCTCTGACAGAAATACAGAGAGACTGATGGAGAAGACAGCCCAAAACGTAAAGAAAAGTGAGCGGGACAAAGGAAGAGGGAGTTGGGGAAGGAGTGGTGGGGGAAAAAAAAAATCCCCATCTTGCATGAAAGCTGAACTCTTCCATCAGGGGTTCTGACACTTGGCAGAGAGAGTTTTGATAATGAGGATAGCATATATTTAAATGAAGGGTCACAGCAATGTACAGGTTGAATGACAATAAGGAAAGGGCAGGTGCATCGCACTGATGTGACCTAGATTATTACCGTAGAAACCATCCTCTGACACACAAGGACAGCTCTTTAGCTTAGAGTCAATTGAAGATAAGCTAATAAAACATGTCCAAGGCAACTGATTGGTCTGAAAATGATATCAAGTAAAGAAAATCACCAACTCTTACATTAGATATCCAATTATTTAAACCTTCTGGATATGCAGCGTGTTACTATACTTGCACATCAACACAGCCCTAAATCCCTGAACTGTTAAAAGCTACCAGTATAAGTATGGTCCTCTCACAGTGATTTCAAATTATTTACGTCTTTGCTGTCCTATAGTAGTTCCGACTTATATCAGCACAACAGTATTTGCATGAATAGACGACAAATGTCTGCTAAATTTAACACGTTTTGCCATATGATCACAATTAAGAGCTAAGCATCGTTGGATCTTATTAGTGAAAATGCATTTAATGCAATGCCTTAGAGATATTTTCACCCAGCTCTTAAAGTCAGACATTACCAATCATTTAGGTTTTGACCAAAGTTTCACAGGAAAGTCTAGGAAATATATTTAGATTGTAGGAATCAGCAACCAAATTTTAAAAAAATAAGACAGACACACAGAAAAGCACAAAGTGATGACATAAGTTCTCCATGGGCGAAATGAAAGCCTGCATGACTTCCCCTCCTGATGACAAGAAGCATAAAAAAGGGAATCCATGTTTGTTTTGAAGAAGAAGAAGAGAAAAAAGTCAATTGCCTTGCCAAACCACTTTATGCTTCTATTGATGTTCAATCAAGCAGGGAACTATTGAAATCCAAATGTTAATGACAGTGGAAGTGGAAAATCATTTTCTCTCCGACTCATTCCGTGTCTTTGTTGGAATATCTGGACACAAAGGGACACAATAATTTCGTCCCTCAGTTAAATGATCCAACTAGATCTGACATCATCATTTATCCCTAATATATATCAGATTAACCTCAAAATTGTAACATCATTTATTCTGTTCTCTCTGAGTTTATGGAAAGTATTCATAAAGACTGATATTGTTCTACCCTTGAGATTATTTATACCTCTTCTATGTTTTTAGGACGTGTTGGGCATCTGAAGGACAACAATGAAAATAAGCTTAGCTTTTGTGTTTTTAACCTTGATGGCGATACTTGACTGTTGTCACAAAGTGGTAAAGTTCATCTCATTTGTGCTATCACCAAATAAATTCAATCAGTCAATCAATTAATGTGCTAGATAGGACACATATGGTTATAGTCTAATTCCAAACGGGGGCTTAGTGTATGAAATACCTGAAAACTAAATTGTAATGTAAGATGTAGGTTACTCTGTCAAATACGAATCACACATGCATCAATCTCAGGTTTTTCAATGATAAGCCAAAGTCAAAAGCAACAAAGAGCTTTAAAGGAAAACTCTGTTCTTAAGGAAAGTCAGAGACAACAAAGTCTCTATAAAAACTGGATTCTGACATCTGTTCCTGCCCGGTGTCAAATCAAAGCCTTGTGCAAAGGAAACAAAAAGAAACGGGGTCAATAAAGAGTCACACGTATATATTTACAAATATATAAGCAAATATTTTCTGCTCATCATTTGTCTGAAAAGTGCTGCATTAGGGGAAGTCTTGAGTTTTATGAGTTTGGATGCTGTGTTGTCTGTGTTCCTTTGGGTAGACATTCTGTGTCCTCGATCTATTTACATTAGCAAATCTGCAAATAGATGATTTCTTTTCATCCCAGAGCAGCTAACAAAGTTTACCATTTAAGACTCCTATTCTTCATTAGGTTATAGGAAACACATGCTACAGAAGACAGGTAAACCTTTTTTTTATTATTCTTTTTAATGTGAATAAAATTCATAGATTTAGTAAATGTTGGATTAAAAATTAACACAGGTTCAGGTTTTGGTGTGTTTTGCATCAGTCAAAAAACATATGAAGATGATAAATATATAAATAAGCCACACTCTTGTCCAAGTGTGATCCAGTGATATGTTTTTCTTTTCAGTTGCTTTTTCACAAACTCATGTAATTTGTTGACTTTGACTTGGAAGTCTGCTGGCAGTTTCTGACGCACCCATGTCCGTGCTCTAAATCAGGGTGGTCAGGAATGGCTTTGCTCTGCAAGGGAAGTGCACAGCGGAGTGGAGGCACATGCAGTGTAAAGCTGGGATGATAGAGAGGTGGTTGTGCGGTATGAAGCGGCAACAGCAAGAAAGCCTGCCTGCATAATCATCTATATGAATCTCTCTTCTAACTACCAGGGCGTGAAGACACAACTGTAAAGTTCACAAGGCTCTCCAGTTGCACGCTCAACCCCTTAGCTGTCATGGCGACACCGTTGGACCCATTAACTTGCATGTGAGGGGTTTTGGTTGAGAGTTAAGGGAAATAGTTTAAATGTTGATTTACAAAACAGTAATACTAATGAATATTTTATTACTAACGTTAACCATAATCATTACTGAAACTAGTATTGCCTTCAATCCTATAGCAAAAAATAATTCAGTTTTGAAGTTGAAGGAAAAGGAAGATGCATCTGAGCATGAATGCAGAACAGCAGCATATTCATCCTGCAACCGCTATGGTTTGGCAAGCTGCCAAGGCATCAAAACTAATGCTTACTTCCCTACTACCATCACATTTTTCATCCATATTTGGCACTGATGCCAATGAATGTATTAGTGACTTTTCCCAGGTGTGACTTCTTCTTGTTCATGGACTCTAGGAGATGGACACACACAATTCCCCCAGGACCACACCTGTGATCCACTGATTAAGTACGTGAGCTTAAGTATGAACCATTAATCTATTGCTACATTTAATGTTTTTTTTTCATCCAAATTATTACACCTCAAGAAAGATAATTTAGCCTTGAATAAAAAAAAAAGTGTTACTGTAAACAAGTTAGTCATTGAATTTGTCCTGTTTATGTATTTCCTGTTAGGCTTGACCTCTCCATGATAAAAAAAAAAAAAAAAAAAAACAACAACATGGAAGAGCTGAAAAATGTCCTTTTAGTAAACTTTAACTTGTTTACTAAACCAGAATCCATTTATTACGTTACTTAAGGATTCATTATCTGACATGATCAAAACAACTTTAGAATACAGAGCAGAGATGCAGACAGCTATTTAAAACGGAAAAAGAGAGACTGCTGGGGAGATCGTTTGGAGTGGTTGGTGGTGGGAGGAATAAGATAAACAGAATGCAAAATGACAGGGCTAAAGGGGGTATCAACAGGAAGAAAAGAGGGGGAAAAATAGACAGGAGGAAACATAATGAAAGAAGAATGTGGTGCATCAAAGGACGGGGGTCTGACAGGTGGTGTGCAAAGGGAGAGATTGTGAGATGGGGAAAAAAAATATGGGAGGAGGAAAAGAGCGTGAATTAAGCGGAAGGGCGATGGATGGGATCTTCCTCCCGTTTGGGTCTGAACTTTATCAGCAAGTCCAGACCGGCACCAGACAGCCTTAACAATGTGATGCACAATTTAGGAATGAGTCAGATCATATAAGCACAATGTGTTGATTGTGAGTAGCTTATGGTGTGAATACTAACATCAGTACAGAATCACATGAGCAGATATACACATCTTACATTACAGCAACAAACTTACAGGCACATACATGCTGTGGAGGAAAAACACACACACACACACACACGTTCCCTCTCAAGAACCAATACAAATATCCCAAATGGCTGAAGGTCATGTGAGCACAAATTAATATTTTATTTATGCGACTTGACCATATATCCCACCCTGAATTGATAAGGTTAATCCAGCAATTGGGATATCGGATATCTTTTTTCTTGAACTTCTTCATATACTTTACATGCAGAACCTTGTTATTAAAAGGAAAAACAAATAGTGTGCACTAGTACTCAGATTTAACTTACTTTGTGCAATTACTGTAATGCTGTCCACTTTCCCTCAGAGGTCATCAGTTCTGCTCTCACAATGCGTTGCAGGCCAGATTTGGATTAAGCGTAGCACTTCTTCTGATTACAATGCAATAAATGAAAGGTTTGCAGTTTCATGACTGTGTCACAACAAGATTATTTCGATGTGGGCATTTAATTTAAACTTCCCCTCCACATCTTGAATAAGACAATAAATGGTTGATTGTTACCTATAAAAGCTGCATATTTAAATTAAGTTTCCCATTAGAACTGTTTATTAACTCCTTAAATTACCACATATGTTCAGACATTTGGTATTTTAGTACCAAATGTTTAAAAAAGCAAATAAGCTTTGTTTTCATCCTTGTCTTCATGCCCATGGTTGCTAATTCAAGCAATTCCGAGCTTAAATAGATTAGTTATTGCCCAATAATGAGTTAGTAATGTGGGATACACTTCTTTGCTGATGATCTCTGGGAAATCCCAACTAGAAGACTTAGAAATTCAACCCTGCTGCAGCAAAGATTAGCAACTGATCAGCTTTCATATTCCACTCATACGAACGAGGCGTAAAATTTAATTTACCTAGGACGTTAAACAGCTGCTGGATTTTCATTCGAAACTCAACCGTAGCCCAAAGGATCATATTCTTATCTGTCACGTCTTTTACATCAGTGTTTTAACATTTGATAAACGGAATCCAGTTTGGCTACTTCACAGCACGGTTAACCATGGAGCAAAGAAAACAAATTTTTCTTTGCTTCGTGGTTCAGTGCATCGTGAAAGCTCCCTTAACATTCAAATACGGGCTTGGTGTTTGGGAAATAAAAATAAATCAAAGCAATCTGAGATAAGATTCCCAATTTAAAAAAGGAAACAAACCCGCTGCATGCGGTTGTTTGAGAAATGCACTTCTTCTAGGAGGAATTACCTCACACAATCTTGATTTTAAGATGTGTTCTCAACCCCCTCAGAACTGGAAGCCATCCAGCGGCAGCAGTCAAAAGACCCCTCAGCTTGCCAGGTCAGCATCGACAGCAACCCCTCCCTCCCGTCCCTCTTTGCATGCATTCAGATCTGTTCTCTGGCCCACAGGGTTCTCTTGACTGTGACAGTTCAATATCACACACACTGGTCAAAGCGGGTGGCTAATCCACCGGGCCAATCAATGAAGAGATAGGGAGGCTCTGACTCTTTGGGGTCGCTGACAGAAAGATCACAGGTTATCCTGGCATTTCATTTAATCTGTCTTTCACACTCGACATAGCAATCCACCTAATGAAAGGTAGGTGAAAATGTCACTTCCGATTCTTGGAGGAGAGCCCCGGCGATAGGCCTTTGTTTTTTGTTGTTTTGTTTTCTTATTTTTAACGCAGATGGAATTAATAAAATGCTCTACAAAGTGCTCTAAAGCTGTGCTCATTTTGTCAACCGATGGAACTCTTTTTGCTGCAAGCCAAAGGACCTGGTGTTGTCAGCTCTTTGTCTGTTTCTTTGGTCTCACATATACTGAGTCAGCAGTGGCAGGAGGAACAAAATAGAGAAAGAGAGAGAGTGTGAGTGTATGTGTGTAAAAAAAAGTGCAAGGGTCGAAAGAGAATGAGTAGATATTATGGTACTACTGAGTGGAGCAGTCCATGACAGAACGCTGTAAAGTGAAGTTCAGACACACACACCTAAGTTCTCTGATGCACACTCAGATTCAGTGAGTCTTATATATGTTATTACTGTCCCTCTGCTCACATTTGTTTCTGCTTGGTGTCGAAGGTGTAGCGAAATAAGAAAATTATCAGCACTTAAAATAGGTTTTGCAATCACTGCTTGTGTTTGAGGAGTCTCTTCTCTTTCAAACTTTCAAAAGAGACAACTTTCATTTTCAAGAAAAGCTAATTACCTTAGAAACAACCGTATCTGCAAGAGAAAAATCTGGGCACAGAGGGTAAAAATAATATTTCATTACTTTTCCATGTCAAAGTGTCCCTGTTTATCCAAAGTCCTACCAAACTTAAAAGGAACAGAACAGTCTATGCCTGTTCTGTGGACAGTCGAAGCATGCAACACTAAAACACTGACGGTAAGGAGATGTAGGAGTGTGAGTTTTTGAATCTCTTTCGAAATATGCAAATCTATTTTCCATACCTGTGTGTTTCATGCTGGGAGGTTTGTACCAATCACGAGTGATAAATGGCCAAGAGGCGGGATGCACATGGTAAGCAACAATCTATGGACACTTTACAAAGTGGCCAATAAAATGCTTGTTTTTTTAAGAGGTTTGAAGAAGCAGGAGGAATCAAGCAACACAAAGATGCGTAGGGAGAACTTACAAGGTCCACACAGAAAGATCTGAGGCCTCTTCACCACTGTTCAGCCATTTTTTGCTTCAAAATCACATTTCACAATTGTCTGTGCATAAAACAAATTTTTGATGCCTTGGTCTTACAGTCTAACTCCACTGATCTATCTCTCTCTTTTGTTTTTTCGTATTCATTAAAACTTTGCAAGAAAATGGGCAGGCGAGTGTATATTTTCCCAAGTCCATGGACAGGACACCAGTCTATTGCAAGATATGAACAAAAAACATGGTAAAAATAACCAACGCATGCACACACTCACACCTAACATAGATTAGGAGTGGCCAGTAAAGCTAAGATGAATCTATTATACGCTGTAGGGAACTGTTATATCTCACGCACAGGAAGGACAGGGAAAACCAAATTTATTTACATAGCACCAATTCACCACACATTAACTCAAGGCACTTTACAAAAAAAATATATGTATTTTAATCCAACCACACATCAATTGATCCTAGTTATAAAACTCTGCATCTAGTTCTGCTCATGATTTAAATTTGTTTTAAAAAATTGTTGCAAGTCATTGACTTGCAGTATATAGACACGATTGTTGCATCATGTCTGTTGTTGACACGATGCAACAATAGACAATTGCTTGCACTGTGTCGATGATTTTATAGCAATCGCTCAATCCCACCGAGCTGGCCAAACAGAGGGAAAAAAAGAAAAAAAAAACTATCATTGACTCCATAGTAAAAGACCTAAGATTCAAATTCAGAGCTTTTTATGCACAAGTACAATGAATGACCACTCCACATTTAAAACAGCTATATCTCAAACCTAAGAGGCTGGCCCTGCTCTTAGTTACTTCGAGCCAGTTATGGCTCTAACTAAGGAGGTATGCGGTCATCATGTATTTTATGATCTTGTCTATTGTGCCCAGTGTGCTATTCCCTATCATAGGAAATACGTACAGCTTAGTGAAATCCAATGATCTGCTCCCTCTTGGTGCTTTTTATTGCTATTTATTGTGTTAATGGCAATAAATGGTATGCATAACACACCACTCTGGGAAGGTCCCGGTGTGTATTTCCCAGGCAGCACACTGTCACCACTACATCACACACGCAAACCCCGAAGCCTACTAACTCTTACAGAAACCAACCGTTACAGTGGTTAGACTTAAAATCCCCTCGGTCAATTCAAGAATCTCACAGATTGCGAGAAGAAATTTCAGTCTCGGTGTGACATGATTTTTTTGTGAAAGAGGCTGCCGTGTCTTAAACTGTGAAATCAGCAATCCATTTCTTAAACACTATTTTTTCTTGTGTCTAGCAATTTATTCCAAGTCAGGCCCTCTGATTTATTCAATATTTGTCTCTTTCTCAGCGATTGTAACTTTCAAAAATTGCAATGAAAATGACAGCGTTCCTGCTCAAACCTTGCTCGACACCCAGGGGACAAAAATCTGTCTCGCTTCTGTTACTGACAGTTGTTCAGAGAGTCAAGGGCTTAGCATAGGCTCATCTCTTTGGCTTTATGCCTGCAGGCAATAAGAAACATTAACAACTGAAATGGGGCAAAGCATAACTTGTCTTAAAGCCTGATAAGAAACACGTTGCTTTCTCCTTTCTGTTGCTCTTTTCACCTACACAAAACGGCAACTTTACACACCATCAAGCTTAAACAACATCCGTCTCATCCTTCTTAAAACTGTAGATACATTGCTTCCAAAGGTCTGTGGGAACTGTAGCACAAATCAAAATTTCTGATTCTTTCAAAATCTGTGGAGGCAATTCAATCATTCAAAATCTCCAAAGCACAGCTGCGGGACTCTCCACTCTCCAAAATATGTACAAGTGAATGCTCGGTTGTATGTCAGCACTGATAGGTGCCAAGCCTACATAATTATCTTGTTCTAGCGGTCATTCAGTGGCAGACTAGATTGCAGTGTAATTCTGTGGGCGAACCACTGCCACTCAAGTTGTGTGGGCAGCAGCAAAGAGGCTAGTGGGATGTCAAACTGACAAGGAGGAAAATGGCAAGGCTGTTTTCAAAGTATGCAATACATTTTGTGCAAATAAAGAATGGGATTAGCTCTCAAAATTGATCTGTGATTGTTGAGACAAAAGTTGAATCCTGCCTTTTGCCTGGGGCTCTTCGCAAAGAGGAAGGAAGCTGCAGTTTTCTGTGAATCCAAATAATTTGACTTATGGTGCCTACTCCAACTGTTGCTGACTTGTACAACTTTTGGATATATGATTATTATTATTATTTACCACAGCTTATTTTCCCCTGATTCATTTTCAGAGACATAATGAAGCTATAACTGATCACATGCCGCCCTCATTTTGTCAGGTTGCCCTCAAAAGAAGAAACTTTGGTGAATTTCTGAAATGTCACATCTATGTAGATCCACCTGCTATTCAGCTTCACATTCCTGGACTTGTTTATGTTTTGAGGACTGAATAAATGTGCAAGACTTTAATCATTTTGAAGGAGGAACCATGGGTAATTAAGGAAAATTACTCATAGTTGGTCGTTGTTTATATTTCAGTTACTCTTCAGTATCTTTGTTTCACACACGCACCCGCACACATGCAAACGCACACCAACATAAGCAAGTAATCATGGTTTTGAATACATCCCTTTAAGCCTGTAAACTAGTCCTTCCTGCCTATCAAGTAGACGGCAAACAAATTGTAAACAGAGTTATTATGGAGTGTATATCAAATAAACTCCTACTCACTCATCACTCATCATCCCTCCTATGTTCCAGCTGTCTGTGAGCATTGTCTTCAGTGGCCTGCTTGTCATTTTAAGCATACGGGGGGAAAAAAAGTGGGGGGAAGCAAAATCAAATCCAATTACTGGTGTGATGAACCACATGTATGCCCCTGGCGACGAGCCTGGCCAGGTTCCCCAAAAGACAACAGCAGCAGAACAACAAGCCTGATTGAAATGGCAGGCCTTCAAACAACATGCGTTCCCATTGGAGCAGATCTAAACAAACTTCCATCCCATTGGACTGACAGTAATGGGCAGAACAGAGTGTAATTTAGGAAGCCGATAAGGAGGGGGGGTTCACATGCTAATGCAGGCTGCCTCATTTAGAGCAATGCATGTGCACAGCAATCAGCCTCAAGTGGATGTGAAGTTATTCTGAAAGGAAACTTACCTCAAAGTCCTTTACTTAGAGACACTTACTTATGCACAGACAAAACTTGGCAAAGCACATTTTTCTCTCAAGCATCGGTACCTAGATTTATAATATATATTTTTTCTAATTTAAAATATTTTCTAGTTTCCTTACTAAATCCGAAAGATTTTCATATTTTTAAGTAGCTAAATCAAACTGATCAATTTGAGTCAAGTATGAAATAACATAAAACCTTTACACAGAAAGTCCTCTCAGCAAGATCCCCCTATACGCTGGATAAAAACCACCAATCTGAAAGCAAAATGTGCAAAACGTAATTTCAGTGTGAAGTCCTGCGCCATCATTTCAACATGCTATGGCACTCTGTGAATCTCTGAAAGTGCAGTCATCAGGAACTCAATGGAAATGTTTACATACGTAAAGAATTAACCTGAAACCAGTGACGACTCCTCAAGAGGCAAAAAATATATACATTATTTATTATATATTATTTTACACCCAGCAGACCAGTAAAAGCAATTTGTCATAGGTATAGGAAATTTATTGTTCCAATACTGATCTAAACTCAGTCTAAAATCTGTGTGCTAAAATTTCAAAATGCCCATTTCCATAAATCAAACAATCAGTTCACTGGCCTTGAGAAATGTGTTTCCCTAATGGCAAAAGGCATTGACAGTAAAACGGCTGCTAAAGTCACATTTAGCTTCTAACAAATTTAGAAACGTATTACTTTAGGGAATGTGCTCACCGAGTGCTGAGTGTGTGCAGAGCACTTCAGGAGGCACTGTGCAAACTCACCGGGGGGGGGTTGTGCATGTGAGTGTTTGTGTGGAAACTTGCTCCCTTAATTTAATTGGCAATTATATTAGCTCTCCAGCTCTTCTGAGTACAACAAGGCAAGCAAGTCTAAATAATCACAGGCTCAAACCTAATGTGTAAATAATCCCGGAGGGACAGAACATGCTCAAACAGACACAAAAGTCCTGACAAGCGGATGCCAACGCAAACATCACGAAAAGGTGTGGGAGGGGGGCAGGTGGGCGGAACATGGCTGAATCACACAAGGAAGAACATAGTCAGGAAGGGGTCACAGTTGACAGTGTTTTTTTTTTATTTTTATCTGAGCTTAAGTTAAAAAGTTTGTTACACTGCTCTTAAAGTTTCCACCTTTGTCAGTTTTTGCCGCGATGCCAAGAACTTGGATGGTGTGACAACATAAGGCTATAGGAGGATATCAGAAGTTTGAACAGAACAAAGTAAATTCAAATAAAAGGGATCAAGCGCCGCTATACGGGCGCTATATGAATAACCCAAAAGGGTTGAAGTGTTTATCTGTTAGGAGGCTCCATGCACGGGAAAGTATAAAGACGGTGAAACGCCGTATTTATAATTCATAGCTGAAGTTGTGAAAAGAATGGACAAGCGAATGACAGGTGGGCTCAACTCTCGCCCGCTCCTTGGGAATTCAAAAATAGCCCCGTCCCTGTTTAGGCACTGGAGAAACATCTCTTCTCACAAAACCAGAGAAAGTGTCACGGAGTCAAGTATGAAAAGAAAGAGAGAGAAAAAAAAACACCCCTCAAGGTCAGGAAGATGTGTGGGGAAAAAGAAAGGGGTGAGATTGTTAAATCTGAAGTCGGCAAGAGCTCCGGCAAAGCCCGGGGTCGCTGTGCACCAACACCTTCAAAAGGGGGACAGTCAAGAGTGGCGGCAGGTAAGGCTGACTGCTAGACTTATTAAAAGCACACCAAGTGGGTAAGATGCTTGAAAGGAAGAAGTTCAAACCTTTTGCTCCCAAACAGGCAAAATAGACAAAGTCGAATGAAGACATTTACGTGCAAGAGTTCAGAAATGCACGAGTGGCACTTAAAAGAAACACATTAGATGCAAGTCAGTAGAAGAGAGAGAGAAAATGCATTTTGGTAATGAATGATATCACCCTTTTCGCCGTTGTCATTTCTCCCCCCCCCACACACACACACACCCCCGACATGGTTCTTTGAGCACAGAGAGGAGAGCAGACGAAGGAAGAGGTCACCAGCTTTCATGCCAATTTGGCTTTATTAGCAGGGTAAAAGAGGGAGAGGAAGGAGAGAGGGTTGATAGAGACAAAAGAGGAAATGGGAGAAAGAGGGAGTTCTCAGAATTAAAAGGAAGCTATTGATCTCTCTAGCTGCAAGGCCCTCCTTTTACCCAACTTCTAATTTGGCATTTCACACACAGCACACACAGAGGAAATTAATTAGAGGGGCGGCGGAGAGGATGGGAGAGAGAGAGCTGAAAAGTGAGACAATATCACTTTGTCGTAGCCACAGAGCAGCAGGTACAAAAAAAAAAAAAAAATTGTGATGAAATGGGGGAAAAAAAGCAGCAGAAATCCACTGATGTTGCAGATAAAGCACAAAGTGAAAGCGAGAGCATAAAAAGAAGAAGAGGGAGAATTATCTTTTGTTAAGGCATCCTCATCAGTGAAAGCATTGCAGAGCAACCCAATTAAATAGGCATTTTCACTAAAGAGAATTCATCAACCGGAGGCTTCTTTTAACTTGTGTCTCATTACAGGCTAATCCGCACTCACAAAATCAGCATAACTGTTAAGATTCAACGAGCGGCGCTGCCAGATCTTCTTAGAGCATTAAGCGAGCAGGTCAAAAGACAACAACAGGTATACATATCTGAGAAACAAAGCCCAGTTTCATAGCAGCACGGCTCCATGAAAGGTCTAAATGCTGGTTTTGTTCAATCTCAAAACGTCTGACTCGATCTGAGCCGGGATTGGAAGCTACAGTTTGTGCAATTCTACTATTTTGAATAATTTTCAGTCAATAGGATCAGAATTTTGAATGTATTTGAACATAAGTCCACTATTAAAAAATTTAGAAAATCTTACTTCAGCCTACTTAGTAATCAATAAGTGGTTATGGGGGGCTTGATTTTGGCTTTGGGACTTGAGTTTGACAGCTGTACCTCAAGATGTTATTGTACAGCTGCCTTTAAGGGTCAGTTCTATATTAGCAGCAACCGGAGGAATAATGCACTATTAGGTATAAGGTTATTTTCCAGCTTAATGTAAGTTTTGCTGCAGACACATTGCATTAAGTTTTGCTAAAAGTCGATATCTCGTTATTTAGACCAAAAGATGTGGACTTTTGGTCCATCAGTATGTCCAACTGGATTCAGAGATTTTATCATGGGGTCAAACTCTCACTTTAACTTACAGTTTAAAGGCAACCTGGCAAACAAAAAAAGAGAGACATGAGTTAACCAAATCAGAAAACATCTGACAAAAAAAAACATGAGCTCAATGAAAGAAGTGATGGCATATTCCTAAAGATACTCCATTAATCATAATTAATGTTGGACCTAGCATTTTAGCAACGTGCGTACTCTCCCGTTTCGCTTCTCTGTGAGCTAATTGTAGTCTTTTGTCAGCGGGCATAGCTTGGTTATTGCTGACAACCGTGGCACTTGCATTGTTCCATTTCCTTTGTCAACATATCTGTGAATTAGGAGAGCTAATTTCTCAGACCCCAGGCTGATTTCCATACAGTCGATTTATTTATTTATTTTTTTACTTCCGCAAAGTCATTTTATCTTAGCAACAGGACATCTAAACACAAACACCCAGCTGCGCCCGCTCAGCCGCGTTTCCATGCACGCCTCACTCTCATGCGCACATATACAAAACACACATACTTAAACACACAGATTTATGACTGCTGCAAATCCCCAGCATGGCCAGATAGCTCCGACCGCAGACGTAGCAAAACAGAGCGGAGTAATTTCATCCACTGCTGGATGAGTAGATGCTGATAAGGCTCTGCTCTCCTGCTCGCTCCTTTAGTCTCTTTTTCACCCCTACTTTCCTGCTTTTTCCTCTTCTCATTTTGCCTCATACCCTTTAATCTCCTCCTCGTCGCTTTGTTTGGCACGCTTGTGTAAATGCTGATCCCCCTGTTTCCATTCACTGTGACACAGTCACTGAGCTTGCACTGTAAATATCTCGCCCCCCACCCCCTGAAACAGTTAAAAGCCAAGGACAGATAGTAACTCTTGACTCAAACTAAATTGCAGATGTATGTTATGCTAGCTAGAGGATAAAAAATCTTGTGAAGAACAGAGATCCAGAGGAAGAGATGAAGACAGAAAAAAAAAAGGGCATATGGGAGCAAAATTATCAACTTATCCACTAGCTGTGTGATAGAATACAAACATTATTGTGAGGGAGGATTACCTCTTACTTGTACAACACACCAGCAAATAGAAAAAAATCGCATTGTGATGGGGCTACGCGATATCAGTTGGCACAAAATGAAACACCAACAGCTTAGAGTGATACGATCAAGCCAAGTTATTATTACTTTTATTTATTTTCTCCCCGGGCTTGTTCTTAAGTAAAAAACAGATTGTTTTTCTTTGCTGTGCCTGATAAAGCCGTTATACATACGTTTCTGCAATGCAGCCTTCATGTCCTTGTGTCGTCTTTTACTGCACTCTTACATCGCTAATATCCTCTACCATTTCTTTTCGTTTATCTTACTTCTTTCTTTTGACTCTGGGCGGGACATGACGAGAGAGAAAAAAAAAAAGCTTTCTGAGAGGATTTGACTGTCAAATCCTCTCTTCTCTTGCCTCTTGTCAGGCTTTCCCCTCTCAGGTTCAGCTGTTCATGTCTGAACACTGGCGAAAATTGGTGGAACCAGAAAATCTTCGTAGGACGTGTCAGACTGGGACAGTTGTTCACTCTGGGATGGCCAACAACTGATCAGCACCAGAGCCACTTTGGAGCACAGCATCCGTACATTTGTTTTCAAAAATATAAGCATATATCACTGCTGCCACCAACTGTTTTGGAGGGGAACTGCTTGGTCCGGAGGCGTGCTCTGCTGCTGAGTTTCCTCCTCATGGGGACAACCAATCACTTGACAAGGCTGGCTGCAGGGGTAGTCAGTGATTGGCCACACCTCTCCACGAACCCCACTACCTGGCTCCACCCTTGATCGTGAATCTGCTAACATTACTATACAGATGATAATACTCAATGCTATGAGACAAACTCTGTTTTTCTATTTCATGGAAAATAAAAAAAAAACAAAAAGTATGTCAAATGAGATGAATATTGGATGATGCCTTGCAACTTCCTTCTAAGTCTACAACATCAAGACATATAAATATCATTTGCTGGTGTCAGTGTTATCACTGTACGTGGTGAATGGTGGAGTTGTTGGAGAACTGCCATCCCTATGTTATAGAGTAATCAGTAATATTACATTTGCTTTCAGTGAAGATAAAGTTGAAAAGGAAATGTCCAGTCACACTGAAGGGTCAACTGTATTCTGACACACTTCACATTTACCAATGAAGAGGAGGTCAAAGATTCCAGACGAACTACAGATGCAGCCGTTTCCCAGCTGCCGACGTCTCTGCACTGTATTTCTACTTTATTGTGCAAAACCAGACAAATGGATACACAAGCTCACTTAACATGCTCAAAGTCCGTTAAATGACCTCATTAAAAAACAAGACAGACATTTAAGTATTTTAGCTCCGATCGCACGAGAGTTAGAAGGCAGTTCATCCACTGAGGAAACAGCTGGACTGTGTGTTTAAAGAGTGATGTATGCATTCCCATGCATGTCTGTGTGCAATCCGCCATTCTTCCGAGCATGTTCCTCCAGCGAATGTGTTCACAGCCTGACCTATTTTCTTGTTTATTTCAATTTCCTCAAACCCTACTGTTACATAAACGCCAATCGCGCAACTATTTTCAGTCATCAAATGGAGGTGGTGTTGAAATTGTTATTGTTTTCTTCTTTATTGGATGCTTCAAACCTGGAATAGAGTGATCGGCCGTCAGAACCCATGTTCCCACGCGGGGAACAATCTCTAGCTTATGCTGCAACCATGAAGGCCAGCCGTGTTTCCCTATAACATTCGTTTCCCATTTACAACAGACTGGATGCCCAGAAGATGTTTAAGTGCTTAAAAATGGGAGGCGTTGGCAGGGGGCAGTTCGGTAGGGGCGGTTTCACGTGCCACATCAAAAGCTCCTGCTTCCCATGGGGTGTGACATTTCTTGTCGCCATAACCCGCATCCGAAAAACACACGCCGACGTCCAAATAAACACAAACACGCGCACGTGCATTTGAATGCATACAGATTTCATTTGCTGCACTGATGCACCCCCAGCTGTGATATTAATAGCAACGCTAACTCCCCGTAAATATTCTCGTTACAAGACACGCGAGTATTCGTGTACACATAACCCTCATCTCACCTACCTTTCAAGCTGCCTGAAGTCAACAAAAAAAAAAAAAAAATTCTCTCACAGCTGGGGTTTACCCTCAGGATTATTGCAACTTGGACACGCTCAAACACTCAAGCATGCACAAGGCCCGTCTAAACATATGCTGATTATAAAACACCTTCACAGGTAGCGGGCAGAATCTGAGTTAATATCATGAGATGGAAGCGTAAATGAATTAGTCAAGTTTGCATATTTTTGGGACCATTTCATCGGAGCGGGAAAATGGATCAAATGACAATGATCTTGGAGGAAGCTCAAATTGTTGATCTGTGTTTTTCATTGCGATTTTTTAAAATGTTATTTTATTGTATTTGTTAACTGGGTGTTCTTGTGCACTGTGACTTATGTCCTTATTTTCTTGTAACACAGGGTACCAACTTGTGTTGTCATATTTCACCTTGTACTTATTAGTTTGTGTTTGGTCATGTTCTGCATAGTTAATTTTGATCCGATCCTTGTGCGGTCCATGTACTTTGCCATTTCCCCGAGTTTATGCTCCCCTGTTTGACAAGCAGTTAATCTCTCTCACCTGTTCCCACTCTAGTAGTCATCCTCCGTGTGTTAATCTCCCTGTTTTCAACTGGAGTAAACTGTCCTATTTTACTCCATATCTCTCGCTAGGTTTTTTTCCCCTGATGTTGTCTGTTTTGGGACGCTTTCAGTTTCATGTTAGTGTGTTCTTCATTTTGTTGCTCAAAAATATGATCCCTACTGTCTCATGATTTCAGTTAGTCCCTTCTACAACACTAGAAAACAATTACTTATTACCTGATTACCGAACAAGATGTATTTGGCTTAATAAAAATGCTTCTTTTTTTTTTTAATTCTGGTTTTGCATTAATGACTGGCTTGTTAGCTTGTGCTAACTACTTAGCAGAGAAACGATGCAAGCTAAGGGAACAAATTCAGTCCCATTTGAGCTAACTGAACCAAAGTTAGTGTGGCGCCATCCACTGACATCAGCATCATTACACAGTCTTTCTTATTGACATGAAGAATTTTTTTCTCAAGCCAACCAAACTGGATATGTTCTTATTCAAAAATGTTTTGTTGAAACTCCCCAACAACCACAAAGCATCAATCCAGCATTGAGGTTAATGAAATAACCCAGCAGTTTTTTTGTGTGTGTGGTTTTGCGTGTAGGCGTGTGTTTGAATGTGTGTTGACTTATTTTAAAAAGTGTTGATTTGCCTCTAATTTTCACTCTTCACATCATCAGACACCATTACTAGCTACTACTTTTGTCTTGTCACTTTTAATTATAATATGAATTAAGCAGACTGGTAACTGGAGACTTGAAAGCAGATTTTACTCTCTCTTTTCAATTTGCTTTTTTAAAATTATTATTATTATTTTAATTTGATCTTAGGTAAAATTGTGTAAACGCCAAACAAGCCCACAAATTAATAAAACCAAAAAAGATTATCTTTCCCAACCCCCATAAACAAAGAATCTATTAAGTATTAATTTCAAAGATTAATGAGGTTAGCTTAAGTTATTCTTTTTTTCCAAGGAGAGACTGTGGAATGAAACAGAAAACACTGCAAGAGCCAACCAGACACTGCGATCTACTGCAGTTACATGTGAGTAAACAAATGCTCTATGAGTCAATTCAAATGAAGCCCGGGGCAGCGGAAGCTAAGCCATATACATTGTGCTGTCACAGGATTTTCTGTGGCACAAAGCCGCTTTTCCACGCAGGCCCCTCATTCACAGACAGAAACGCATCTCTAGCTCAAAACAGCAACGAGACCCCAACTACAGAAAATCCACTCAAAAACAAGCACAACAAATTTATCATGTGTTACAGACTGCATGTTTCCACAGAGGACCGCTCTTCAGCAGCAGCAAACAACTCAACCTGCTGGAAACAGTTTTAGAATAGCAAAGAAAAAAAAAAAAAAGGCCAGTTAGAGAAATCCCCTGCCAGCCACTTTCCCCATTCATCAGCCGTGTCTCGGCCCAGAATGATGAAGGACGGAAAGGACGGAAAAGACAAACATGATGGGATTTATTCAGTACCATTGAATTCGAGGCTCACAGTTAGATTTTTTTTTTTTCCTAAAAATGGTATTGAAGTGTATGGTGGTGCAGCCGCAAGAGGAGAAATATTCACATTTAAGATGTTACGGAGGAATATTGGCACAAAGGTAATGGCCTACTTTCTTCTTTTTGTCCTTTTATTGCTGAAGGGGGGGAAAGAAAATAACGTTTTACTGAAAAAAAAGTCAAAGTGGGATGTGATTGACTGCTGCATTACATAAATTCTTAGGTTTGTAGGGCTTATGAATGTTCATCAAGCACATGGGAGAATTATAAATATTCATGCATGATTTTAAATGCCGATTACCTGCTGAGTACTTTCACACACTTTCTGAGCTAGAAACGTTCCTAGTGTTTGCCATTCTGTTACAACCTCCGTAAGAGGAATGGAAGCAACGAAAGGAACAAATAGCCCCTATCGAATTAACTTGCTCTGCCAAAGCAGAGTAGTGTAGACATGGTTTTCAAAATCTCTTACAAATCACAATGTGAAAATTGCAGCATCCATTCGTGTTCAGGAATTGCTTAGATCGTGGAATATTCATGTTAGAAGGGTGTAGTCAAAGTCTAGACATAGAACAAATATGTAGTGACTTTTTAGAGGTCGGATGTTCACAGATATTCTCCACACAGTCTGACTAAGTTTGAGCTGTTTTGCAAAGAAGAATGGGCCAAAATATCAAAGAGTGATAATTGCAAAATATAGTTCCACCAAGTGTTATCTCATGATGCTGAATACAATGCATAATTTTTAGATTTTTTTTTTCAAAACATTCAACACAATTATTACAATTATACACTCCTGTGTGCTGTTCTGTCACATTAATTTCATTAAAAAAAATAAAAATAAAATAAACATTGACGTTTGTGGCTGTGTCATGACAAAACGTGTAAATGTTCAAGGAGTATAGCTACTTCTGGAAAGTGCTTAAATATTCTGCCTCAAGGATAATCAAGTGCAAACAAAGAGATTGTGGAGAAAGAAAAAAAAAATGGGATGTTGAATAAATTAAAGGCCTGCGAACTGATGGATTAGACGCGACAGGGCCGATTTGTAAACACAGAGTCAGGGATAAATGGAAAAATTAGCCGAGCTATTCACAGGATCTGACTCAGAACATAATACAGCAGCCGGGGCATGGACAGAAAAAGTGGACATACACACTCATATTTTCACATTCACCAAAGCCTCCGATGATATCGTTTACAACTTTCCCATCCAACAGTTAAAGCTAGATGCTGCAGAGTGTGTAAATAATTGTAATGATGATAGTAATCTTCCGAATTTTGAGATGGACTGAAAAATGCCAGGTGACCTAAATCAGCTAATATTCAATTTGATCTACCCAGAACCTTGTCTGGCTCTAGAGTATATGAAGAAATTTGTATTTTTAGTAAGACTAAGCACACTGACCATGGTCATTTCTAGCACAGCAGGCTAAAAACTGCTAAAACCTGCTCTATAATCATTTTGTCCTCATCATGATCTATAGCTTCTTAAAAACATATGGTAAGATACCCGCTCTTCTCCAAATATAAGTAATTAATGGCAATGGAAAAGTAAAAATTACACTCTGTGGCCCAAAAAAAAATAAAATGTTGCCACCTGAGTTTTAATAAAGCAAATAGCTTCCCAGTTACTGCACCAACTGATGCAAATAGTAGTTTCTCATTTCTTAAGCAACCATGTCAGAAGACATATCTCCTGGTTGTGGAACAGATGTTTGTCTTTTTAAGAAGAGTCAAATCAAAGCAGGGAAAACATCTAAGGAGGTCGTAGGAACATTTGAAATCAAGTTAAGAACTGTCCAACGAATTAAAAAAAAAAATCAATAAAAGCGGGGAAGCATTTTCTAAACGCCTAAACATAACGAATGACAAGTTTATTCCACGAGTGAAATGTATTCTTCTCAAATGTCACCGGAATATTCCAAGATGACAGTGCCATGTTTCATCGTGATAAAACTGTAAGAGTGGCTTAGGGAGCATGAGACGTCATTTTCACACCTGACTTGGCCACTAAAGGGCCTGGAACTTGAACCTATTGAAAATCTTTGGGACGAGCCAAAGACATCTTTGCATAATGTCATATGTCAATGTCATAATCAACAACAGATTATGTCGAAAAAAAATACTGCAACACTGGATGGAAATGGATAATCAAAGCCAACATTATCCTGGTGAAATATTAGTGTGTGTGATCTGTTATTTGGCAGCAACGATTTTTCTGGCCAAGCAGTGCAGTTCTCAAGCAACTAAATCCAAAAAAAGAAACATAGATATAAAATTCACCATGGTGCATCACAAACTAATATATAAGGAGCACATATGAGTTAAATAAATTACAACCCATTAATTGCAATGAGTAACATTATTGATCAAAAGCTATAGTACGAGAGACCAGTATGAGATTTTGGTCTCGATGGCAGCTTATTGAGTAACTGAGATAATTAAATATGAATCCATACAGTGTTCCTGCATAGTAGATAATCACTGGAGAAAATGAGAAAAAGCATATATATCATCTGAACACACCATCTCAAGCACATAAGGCGCCCAATCCCTGCCCTAAATTCACCATATGGGTGTCAAAGAAGCTTCGGCAATTTCACGTGTGGAAGTCTTGCTGATTTCAGCTGTGATCCGATAAAAGCCAAAGCAATGCCTGATTAATGCTCCTCCACTCCCTATTTGAACCACACAGGCCATCCGTGGTCTTTGCAGCTCGTTGTAAAGCATGAAGGTGAAGCAATCAATATTTGATTTTGCTGTTAATGCTTGGTGTAATATGCGGGATTATCAAGAAAATTGAATCGGCGAAAAAGGTGCCAGTCGAGGTTGCTGCAGATGTCTCCGTGTGCAAGTAGACATGCTTGCTTGATTGTGTTTACCTTCCTCTCCCCTAAAAGTAAAGCAGAACATTAAAAAAAAGGCTGTCAGAAAGGGTGAACCTGGAATAATCCATTAAAACAGAAGTGCGTGCAGAGAGGGAAGCGGGGAGGACACTGTTTTCCAACTGGAGCTGCATTCCTTTTTGTTTGTCACATAAACTTGGCTGCTCTTGGAAAGTCGTAAATTTAGTGGATTTGACAGGACAGGGGAATGCAGATACAAACTGCACTAAACTAAAACTCATGCGACGCGTTCCCGTTTTCAGTTCACAGCGGTACAGTGACTCCACTGTCTGTCAGTGCGGGATTATTCAAAAGAGAGAGAGAAAAAAAAAACATACAACAACGTCCTGCTGAGTTGTGCCGATTGCACATTCTGAGCGAAACGTAAGGTTAGCTTGGCGGCATTACTCACATTGCTGTTGGTCTCGCCGAGTTCCACGGAATTAAAAAGGATTGATAGATATGGAAGAATAAAGGCTCGAGATAATTAGCAGATTTCTCTCTGGCGAACAGAAAACTACAAAGACTAGCAAATCGTACTATGCAACGATGACTTCTACTCTTCCTTTCCTGTCTCATCTTTTCTATGCACACATTTCAGTTTCCAATTCCTAGCTTTAAATAACTTTTTTTTTTTTTTTCTGCTCGGATGGGCTTATCCTGGGTGACACATCGCAGATTTGTCTTCAGGAATTAATTTCCATGACAGAACATAGACCCCCCTTAATGAGTTTTTATTGCATATTGATCACACACTGATACCACCAGCAAAGCACTCGGTATACATTATGCAGCAAGTGGTCCTTTATGACAGCTGCTGTCGGCCCGGACATTCGCTCTAACTACTCCAGCATGCTATGGAAAGCCTAGATATTCATTTGGCCAAATTGAATTGCACGGCACCGGATACGCTTTGACATGTTAGCCTATAATGAGTACAGGCAGCTGAAAAGTCAGCATTCAGGATGAAGGGACAAGTCAAGCCTTCCAGTTCCACTCCTGCTTTTGGGAATTGCTCGCAGCGCAGACAGCGGTTTTCTCTTTTTCTTTTATGTTAGTTTTTGCTTTAGTATAAAATGAGCTCAACATCTGCTGTTCCTGTAACCTAATTTATTCTCTCAGTTTGGGAACTTTTTGTCATTAAGCTGTCTTCATGAAGCAGAAGAACGGACACTTTCTCATAAAAGGTGCACATAGGAGTCTACAATCATTGTATCAGGAATTGTATTGTGCCTTTTTAAGTAAAGCTATGCATTCTAAAACAAGCTAAAAATCTTGCCTGTCATTTTGTAAGCCACTTCCTTATAGAGATAAATATAAGTATTTATAGGCCAGCACTGCCCAATTTACAATGCTTACATTAAACAGTTAATTCCTATCTTCTCTTAGGAGCTAGGGATACCAATGTATTCAAACTGTGTGTGTGTGGGGAGAGGGGTGTGCGTGTGTGTGTGGACACCTGTTTGTCTTGCATATTTCTGTATTGGCCCTTTGACGAGCTGGACATCTGTCCTGTACATGCATGAGGCCAGTGATAGTTGTCAAATAACACCATGATTCAAGGACGCTTACTTCTGGTATGGTAAGGCTTTTTGCTGCTCATACTGTACGTAAATTTGATTTTGCAGGTGCCCGTCGGTGTTTGGTGGATCCTGAAGACCGGAGACAATGCATTGGTGGCTTGACAGGAGATGATGTATTTATTAAACAGTTCCTTTTCTTTCTTTTTTTCAGCGTTCAGTTCACTCTGTAACCTTAAATACCTCCTCTGTTGTTGCGATATCTCATGTAAACTCACATGTTTTACATAAATACTAAAGCAAGATGTTAAAAACTGCATGTTGCTCCCTCTGCACATTCCCAGTCTCTCAATTGAACAAGTTCGTTCGTATGGGTGGATGCATCTCTTTTTCAAAAAGGTAACTTGCGACAAACCTAGTCAATTTTTTCTCATTTTATTAGAGAAAGCATGTATTGTTTCTACTATTCGCAATCAGCATCCCAAAGTACTAACAGGTGGTCCAGAGGTCTCCGAACTGTGAATTGAATTTTAATTTGTATCAGGACAGATCTTGGTATAAAAGTATCTTAATCTCAAATCTATGAATATAGGTGGATCGATTCCATTTTATTGACTGGTTTTAATTGTCGAGTGGACCACGATCCAAACCAGACTTAATAAGATAAAATAAAAAAAATTAGACAGAGAAGGAGAAGGACTGAAACCATCTAATTTAAAAAAAAAAAAAAAAACAAGGAAAAGAAAGTTCCTTCAAAGCTCTATGCATATTTGGATTTCTTTCTGCTCACTTATTCTCCCTCCCACAGCAATATTCATCTCTCCCACATTACATGCAGATGGCTAACTATGCAAATTAGGTGATGACATAATCTAGCGACTGTTAGGACAGCCAGTTGCTGCTTCCCTTACTTAACAGTTGGCAACATTGAACAATGCAAGTGAAAGATACTTCAAGTGCAGAATCCAGGAGCGGACTGACCTGAAGCCTGTGAACAACAATTACAACTTTGCACAAAAAACAATGAAACATCAAGTCACAGGAAGTACAACAAATGTAAAGGAGTCACGGAATCCTACAGTACGACTGCTGGCTCCACACTTACATCACGCTTTTGCCCTGAGGCAGTACGGGCCCTCCAATAGGAGAGGGATTAGTTAAAAGAGGGATTAAAGGCACGTCCCTCCCTTCAGTGTCTAATCAAACATGTTCCCTCTCAACTGTCTCATCCCTCCATCCTCGGTCTCAGCTGTGTTTATCCAATCAGCACAAGCTGTTAGCTAACACACTCCAACTGGTTAAACCACCTTGATAACTCATGTGAACTTGGGTGCAATGGCACAAGCTTTTGAGACAGTTCCTGCTTAGCATAATGCCAACTTTCATAGCTTTAAAACAAAAAGAAACAATTAGAGGCCATTGGTGTAGTTAAAGTGCATCAACAAGAGCACTGTGGTGGGCTATTAAAACAAAACACTTTGCTGTTGTTGATGTAATTAACAGCACGGGAATCTGCTTATCTCTAAGCCTGTTAGGGTGCTCACTGTGTGATAAAGCTGTAAAGTATTTTACAAGGGGTATTTTCCCTGGAAACCTAATACAAAGTTTAAACACAGGATGTTGACAGAACGCAAACAGTGGGATGCGAAGGTTGTGAGCATAACATGAGCCTTGGTGTAAAGCTCACTTTAGTTCTCCGTTTGTGTAAATACACCGCTTTGCTGAGGAGATTTCTCACTAAAAAGTACAAGAGAAATCTATGACAAAGCAATCATAAAATATTCAAAAAGAAGCATGATATTGAAAGTCACCTATTAATGTCTTTTAAAGACTGTAAGCCATGTAATGACTTGCTTCTTAGACATAACCAACTACAAATAGTAAACATTAAAGGACGCTAAGAGATATAAAGAAGTGTCAAAGAACGAGATGCACACTTTCACTACAAGTCAGTTTTTAAAACCGAACCACCTAGGTACAGACAAGATGTAAACATTTGTGAATGTAATATGCCAAAGTAGCCAAAGGCCAATGAATACTAGACCCGACGGCAGAGAAAAACTGTAGTTTGCAGCAAGAGTTGGCTAAAATTTATTGAGCATCAAAAATTGTTTTGCAGGTGCACTCATAACTGTTCTTTTGGGAATGGTCGACTACTAACTAAAGAGAGAAGTGGCTTGACAAGTCAAGATTTGAAGTATTGCTTCAGTTCAGCCGTTTTGTCCAAACAGCTGGATAGAAACGTTGATACCCTGGTGTTAAAACAAAACCACACGATAGTCACTAAGATAGCTTGAAACTGGCAAAAGTAGTAATAAATAAAAATTTGTTGAAAATTAACCAATCAAAATCAAGCACTGCTTTCGAATTGTAGTTCAGCAAAGTCATTAATAAAAAAATAATAATAAAGTATTAAAATCATGGTGTTTTACAGAGCAATTCTCCACTGCCTCCCATTGTGGATTTGGTTTCTCCCCAACCGAACTAAAACTGTCTCACGTTTATAGCTGCAGAAAAAAGTCCGCCTGGACGGCGGCACAGTTGGTAGATGCCTTAAAGCAAAAAGGTCCTGGCTTGGAATCTCGGCCTGGGGGTTTTCTGGACAGAGTTTGCATGTTCTCACTGTGCATTTTTTTGGTTCCTATTAGTTTTTTCCACAGTCCAAATACAGGTTAGTTGATCTCTCCAAATTGCCCTTAGGTTTGTATGTCTGTGACTATCTGTCCGGTCTCCAGGCATTGCCCAGTAACCGCTGGATGGATGGATCACTGCAAATCTAGCTAGCTGTTATTTATATTTAGCTGGAAGGATTAAATGCATCAGAAAGATCTAGTTAATCTGCTTAGGCTAATTTGCAAAGTAGTGTAAATATTAGAGCTGTGGAAGTAGAATGATAATCTAAAAATGACCCAGATTCTTTTTATTACAGTGAGGATGAAACCTGGTAATATTAATAAGATTTATCTTAGCTGTTACACATAGCCATGTTGAGTTAAGCTAGAGGCTTAATGTGTGGAATTTCTTAGATATCAAAGAAACAGCCTATAATTTTTAATTAGCAGATAATTCATATGGGCATCGAGTCCACCGTGGACAAAGAACTGCTTTCTACTGTTTTTATTTTTTTTTACTTTATTTTATTTTTAAGAAGTGACATTCAAGTTACCTGTTGCACATCTGCAGAATACTACTTTGCTTTATTCAGTGGCTGACTTTAAGGAAAGTGTGGTGACCGGTGCCCAGGTAACTCAAAGTTTCAAAAACTTAAGATTCAACACCACAAAAAAATGTCCTTCATCCTGTTTCCATGTTAAAAAAGAGAACATCTTTCTACTGTCTTTACACTTATTAAGATGTACCTGTGCTTTGGTTCAACTATTCTGCCCAACCATGTAAAAAGGTCAGCTTGTGAAATAGCAAGCTAATGTTTAGGTAGCATGCAAAATTTGAAGCTTCAAAATGGTAATTCATAAAGCCTAACAGTTATACCTTAACAATTTTTTGAAAGTCCTTTGTTATTCCCCAAAAACTGAACTGAAATAATTTTCAGTGTGGTAGCGACAATTATTGCTAGCTATAAGTTTACATTTAGCTGGATTGAATGGGCCACCCAGATGACACGATTAAGCACGTTGACAGTGTTGTGTAAATATCTGAGATGTAAAAATAGAATAAATTTGTTTTTTTGTTGTGTAGTCTGAAATCTATAGATTAGTTGTTACAATGAGCCACATTAAAAGTGGCTTAATGTCTGAAATCTCTCATCTTTAAGAAGAAATAGCTTTGCATTTTAATCCACAGATTCTGTGGATTGAGTTTCTCTGTTAATAAGCACCATTTTAATTTATACTCTGGAAAAAAGGTATGCTTGATCGCATTTTATAATCTTTCCTTTGTGTTAATCATTACATAAATATACAGCTACAAAACAGCACACACAAAATTCACTTAAAATTTTTGTGTGCTTTTTGTATTTGGGGGGGTCCCCTATTTTGTGGGGGTGATCAAAACATGCATGTCGTTAGGCTGACAAATAGGCACTAGCCAACTTCAGGTTTCCAACCTCCCCCCCCCAAAAAAAATTCCATCATACAGTGTCTCTGATTTAAACTCTAAAAAAAGCAACAGAGAAAGTGCCAGGGTGACAAAAGTTTTCTGTGTTCTAAACGCAGAGAAAATTTTATGATCCCCCACCAGCAACTCTTGCTGGGCACTGCTTGTCAGCTGATTAAAATTTACATTTTTTCCCCCCCTTGCTCACAGTGAAGACAAATTTGTCAAACTGAAAATTAATGTGGAAACCATAGAAAGCCACCCACCTCAGTTACTGAAAGAAGTCAGCATGCAACTGCTGATGGCAAGATGAAAGCAGTAGCACCATCGTGTAGAGTATGCAAAGTAACTGACAGCACGTCCCACCCAGACATATATTAGAACAACTTAACGTTATAATTTTAACTTAAGACTTTCAACATTTCTCTAAATGTGAAATAAGTATAGTATTTTTTAAGCAGTTGGCACACCATCTTCAAACTAGAAGTCAAATTTTACTGGGGTTTTTCTATTTTTTAAGTGTGTGTGTGCATAGTAATCAAAGCGTTGTTAAGTAAATAAATGTTAGTATAAATAACTTTACTATAAAGGTAATAATCATTAAACTTTACAGCAGTGAGTGTAGGGATACAAAGCAAAACAAAAGCAATTCTACCAGGCTTCTCTTTTTTAAAAATATTGCTTTTAATACCACTAAAATAGCAACTGGCAAAATATGAATCTCACTTATATTTCTGGTATTTAACTCTTATCTAGCTAACAAAACAAATTGGATGATACAGAAAAACAATCTCTTAATAGTCTGGCCTCAAACAGAAAAAAAATGTGTCCGCTAACAGAAGCTAATGGCTCTAGATGGGGGAGATGGTGATATGCTCTGCATGGTAAATATCCGTCCCTCCATGGCCATATTCTCATTCCATTCTCATGCAACAATCCAATGCAATTCCATAGAGGGATGAAGATGGAGAGCGCAGCTGTAGCACCACTCTAAAAGGTAGAACAATCCATCAGTCGGAGCTGATAACAATGTGTTTTCATGCGCAACTGTCAAGGGATATTTTGAATGAATCCTAATGCAGACCCTCGTAAAAGAAAAAATAAAAATAAAAACAGACGCATAGCCAAAGCTTAAAACTACTGCAAAAATATCAAAGGTAAGTTGTTTAGATTGAAGCTTTAAATGCAGCTGCCTTTTTATCGTTACCCTGAAATGGTGACGGCACGGGGAGGATCTGTTTCCATTCCAGCCGACAGAGTAATCATGAGACAACTGTGGTAATAAAACTGGAAGCGGACCGAAATAGAAATGGCTTCCAGGATCCGGCGAGCACCAACAGGCTGTGACAGAATCCTGTCGTTTCTCTATATCCCCCTGTATTTCTGCCCCCTCAGCCCCCCGCCCAACACCAAACCCTCAGCTTTGATCTCCTGTTTTGGCACCGCGATTAGTTGGTATTATTAGTGCTGTGATATTAAGTTGTCTCATTCCGGGAGGAGTGACAGCTCTTAAACAAGCATTTGACACTAAAACCATCACTAATGCTAATTCCTGCCACACTCGTGCAAACATTAATCTTTAATAATGACAAAGGCCCTTCTGTCGAGGGGAGGGGTTACTTCCTGTTCCCTCCAAGCCCCTCTGACAGCCTCCCTTACTCGGGAGCTCGCTATTTTTAAATTGGCTCAGACAAAAAAAGAAATCAATTTCAGACTGAATGTGACACGCATAATGGACTTACTTGGTTTTGTGTGTTGATGCCTTTTTTTAATTCCCTCCGTGGGTGTTTTAAACGCAAGCTAAAAAAAAGGCAACTATCAGTAATGGAGGTCACAACTGGCTAGCATTCACGTGCTTTTAATTAAACAAAAAGTCTCACAGTGTGCACTTATAGCTGTCCTTGCATCTGCGTCTGATCATTTGGGCAAGGATATTCCTCACAGTGCAATTTACTGGTCCAGCGAGACATTTCCATTTTTAACTGAAGGGTTTTGTCATGTAGAGAGTCTTAGCATGTGTGTGTCCGTGCAAACGCAGGCCGGCGACTGAACGAGAGATTTAAAGAGAACGCTTCAAACTGCAGTAAAATGAGTCGCACTGTGGAGGTGGTGGAGGTGGTGGGGGGGATTAGCAAAGGGTTATAAGCCTGTTGTAGGAGTTAAGGCCTTTTTAGCTGAAGATCAGACAGAAGAAAGAGCTGAAATCACAGATCTTCTTCCTACACTCTGTGCTTCACATTTAATGAAGGCTGTAAATGCAACTAGCCTCACACTATCAGTGCCATATGTCTGTCTGACTGTCAAAGACATCTCAATCTAATTGTTACCAGTGGATCCAATGTAGACGCAAGAGGAAAAAAAAATAAATAAGGGCAAAATGATTCCTATTGATCAATGCACAAAACCGATGTTGTGACAGTCGAAGACGTATTGATTCATCAGCCACTTTATTATGCACACCAGCTCCTGTTTGTGACAACAATAAAAGTCAATCAGACAATACAGCAACTCAAATGCAATCGGTCCTGGTAAAGACGAGCTCAAACAGGGCAGAATGTAGAAAGAAGAGATTTTGAGAAAACTTTGAATGGGGCATGATTGGTGTCATTTCCTAACACTCAGCTCTTGGATGTACAGAGAAAGGTCAGAAAAAGAAAGAAAGAAAGAAGAAGAAAACACAGTCGGAGACAGTTGTGTGGATAGAAAGGCCTTGTTGAATTCAGAGGAGAACGGACAGATAAGTTCAATACAACCCCTTGATAAATCCAAGATGGGATACTATCTCTGAATGCACAACACATTGAACCCTGAAGCAGGTGGACTGCAGCAGCACAAGATCACACCGAGTGCACAAACTGACAGCTAAGGACCTGAAACCGAGGCTGTAACCCACACAGACTGAAAATGAACGATAACAGATGGGAAAAATGCCGTGTGTCCGAGGAGTCTCGATTGCAGCTGCAACATTCAGATGGCGGGGTTAGAATTTGGCATAAACAACCCGAAATATATTCATGCTGCCGCGTATGAATGCTTCAGGCTGCTGGTGAAGGTTGTGAAACGATTTGGGGAATATTATCTTGACACATTTTGGGTCCCTTGACTACCAAGACAGAATCTTTTAAATGCCACAGCCTATTGTTGCTGACCACGTACCTCCATTTATAACCACAGCGTACCCATCTTATAAAGGCTACTTCCAGCAGAATAGTGCACCCTGCCTCACATCATAGATCATCTTAAGCTATAGTTCTTGGCTACTATGTAGGAGTTTATTTATTATTTGTTTCTTCTTTATTAGTTTACATAACTAAGATTCAGTTGAAATCTTGAGTTAGGAAGCAAGAAAAACATTTAGACTTTTCTTACGTTCCCAAGAGGATGAATAAATGCAAATGCCGCAGCCCTCTGTTTGCATCAGTAAATGAAATGGCAGATGAAAGACTCCAAATGACTCACTCTACGCAGGATGAGATTGGCCTTTATTCCTCCCGTAAAGGTTTATTTATTTTAAAAGATCTGCCAAAAACAAGAACCACGCACAACATATTTACACACTGCGTGAGAAATCATTTGATTTCACAGAGGATCTAGTTACAAAGTGCGTTTGAGTTGATGTTGGTTTTATAGAGTAAACGTCAACCACGAGAATTTCTTGATGACACAAAGTGGATTGAATGAAACACAACTAATTGCAGTTTGCTCCTTCCTAGGCGCTGATCTCAAGCTGTCTTAAAATCACATAAAAGTCATTGAATCTAGTTAGACACGAGAGCTATATTTAATCTTAGAGATGTTCGAAGTTGCTGTTTGTATAAAGCTTTAATAAAGTGCAAGCAAAAGGCAGAAATTTAAGAGTATTGTACATTCTTATCGTGATTGTAATATTGCACTATTTACTATTGTTATTAACCGCCTGTTAAGGATCCTGGATTAGTTTGCACACATCAGCAATATTTGAAGAGGTTATGTTGCCTTATGCCGAAGGGGAAATGCCACTAAAATGGGTGTTTTAAGAAGATTAAACATTTTGTGCTATTCTTTTAAGCCCTACTTAGCAGCACATTGATTCCTGTCTGAAGAGGATCCAACTATGTGGCAGTGTGAGAAGAGTGGATCAGTGTGATACCTTAGGTTTAAGCCACGCACAGCAGAGTGATGCATTGCACACAGCAGTCATGACTAACTTGGAAGAGTTTGGGAATTCCTACACTCTAAAATACTTTGAGAGTTTCCAACGACTCTCAACAGTACATTAGATTTTTGACATTGTCGCATGGTCTAATTCAGTGTTTCCCAACGCCGGTCCTCAAGGCACACTGCCCTGCATGCTCTGGATGTTTTCCCCACCTGATTCAGTTGAATAAAGTTCAGTAAAAGCCTATTAGTCAGTCATCAGTTGAAATCAGGTGTGCTGAAGGAGGGGAACGCATAAAGCATGCAGGGCAGAGTGCCTGACGGACAAGGGTTGGAAAGCAGAATGATTTGTGAAGTAAGGGAAATTAAAAATCCTGCAATTAAACTTGCAGTATTTGCTAGATAGAGGATGAGCAGATGCCTGTCATTTATTTTGGTACCAACTGTTCATATTTCCTATCTGAAACAGCAAGAGATACACTATAAAAAAAAGAAAGAAAAGAAACGTCTTTAATTTGCGATAAAATACAGGCAGCCGTGGTTGCCATATAATTAAGGTGACAGAATAAATACAGTATAAGTAGTGTAAAATTCTGGCAACCACAGCCGCCGGGATTTTACCGGAAATTAGAGACTTTTTTTCTTTTTTTACAGTGTAGTCCAGCAACACCGCGAATCATTGCACAGATTATATTTTATAAAACCTACATTACAGAAACAGAACACTGCTTCACTGACTTGACTTTGATGGACACAGACCTTTAGAGGTTAGCGACTGCATTAATATAGGATATATGTCTCATTAAACAGTTGTTTTTTCTTCCTTTTTTTATTTTTTTTTTGCTTTTGCAGGTTCACAACAGACCTAAGAAGGCCAAAGGAAACTACAGAAAATAATACGTTTTAGTGACAGATGAACAAAAAAACGACACAGAGAAAAGAACATTGCTCTTCATTTGGAGTCACAACCATAGCTGACATTCATGATTCATTACATACCGGGGAAAATAACACAAGTCTGCGTTCCTGAAAAGCTACAAATCCGTTTAATGTAGGGCTTGTTTTTTTTTAAAAAAACAGCATGTAAAAGGGTGTCAATACAGATCCAGATCAAGCAAAGGGGATTTGTTGGTTCTGCTTAGTTACCAAAGATCAGCTTTGATTGAGTGGATGCCTCACTGATATCATTAGCTCTTTGAAAAGGGATCGTCAGATGGGGAGCATTAGTGCCAACAAAGATAAAATCCATAAAAAGGACATGTGGGATAAAGAAATATTTATTTTTCAATTTTTTAGTTTTCAGAACCATGTCTTTAGAACTCTCACCTGCTTCTAACAAATATGTGATGACTGAATCTGCCAAGCCAGGAAACGCGGCAAAAATGCATAGGAAACACAAAGTGACAAATTTATTTACGACAGACGGAATAGGTTAAAATATGCATTGAAGTCTGGCATGTTGGCAAATACCTTTCCTGGATTGTACAGCGGTTTAATAGTTTGTAGAATGAAATTTTAACCTAGTGAAAAATAATGTGGTTTTGCACTATATTTTATAAATTACAAATTTTTAATCAGTACTTCAGTGTACAAGGTGAGAAGGTTTGGGTAGCAAGAAAGTAATATATCCGCGTACCTACAAATAGCAATGATTTTAAATGCCACTAAAACTTTACAAATTTGCATTTGCTTTCTGCTTTTCTAAGGGAGAAGCAAGAAAACCCAGAAAAAATGAAAATATTTTATCGCCTTGTGCTTTCTGTCACTACACAAAGCTTGTGACCATTGATGAGAGTAAGAATGAGATTAAAAATTAGTACATTTTTTGTTTAGCACATATCACAAGGTTCATTTGAAAGAAAAGACGTTTGACACAGTAGTTTGGAAAACAGCGGAAGGACCCACCACTCACCCTCATGTTCAAGCAAAAAAAAAAAAAAGAAAAGCTTGCCTCTGTATCCTTCATTCTTATGTAACCATATTCTTCCACACTCAAGGTTGAATGTTTATTCACCGAGAGGGACAAAAGGCACAATTAACATGATGAGGGAGAGATTAAGCTCTCACTGAGGTTTGAAATAAATTAGAACATGAAAGTTTTTAAGGTCAGCAAAGAAATTAATATGAAAGAGATCGCTGATTGGTTATGGCCTGTTGAACGATGCCTCATCTGTTCCATTATTGTTCATCTGAACATTTAACACAGGATGAAAATTAAAAAAAAAATAAATAAATGAGTAGTTATACTGCAGCTAAAGTGAATCCAGTAAGTTTCACGTTGGCTTCCACCAAGTGTGCTACACCGATGGATGTGTTTCCGCCTTATTGCAGAGCAGTAAAGCTAAGTCCTTTCACTGATCTTACACCTCCCCCTTCCTAATCTATCTGTCTTACCCAGATAAGACAGACCGAGTGGATGTATCACTTTCCAATCATCGTACCATGGCTAACTCCAGTTAGAAACGAGAGGAAAGAATAGAGAAAGTGTTGGAGAGAAAAATAGGTATCGATTAGATCAGATATAGTGAGCAAGTTGGGCTATGTTCAGTGCCTTAACACTCTGGAATAGAAGAAAAGGAGAAGAGAGGTGGTGTGGGTGGACTGCTAGACAGTAGCAGCAACGAAGAGGGGAAACAGCAACCGTGGCTGCAGCAAAGGATGTTGCAAAAAAGACAGGATGCATAAAAGGCTTGATAATAGTAATGTTTTAACACAAAGCCGAGATTTTTATGGCACCCTGATCTCGATGTAAACATCAGTTGGAACCTGAATGAAAACCTTCACACTCTGAAAATGGTTGCAGTTTAGATTTTTATACCGGGGGGGAAACAAGCATCCAAAGTGAGGTTGTGCAATTGTTTTATATATTTCACATTTTTTAAAAGATTTCTATTCTTTTTATAGCTCATAGAGGTTTAAATTTATTTTGTGTGGCTACTCTTGTGGTTGATTGGTGTTTAATGTTTTATTATGCAACACAAAATAAATTGGTCTAATCTTGTGTTTTGTGTGTTGCCATTGGTTGCACAAATGCACAGTTAAGGGCTGCACAACTCACAGCTCCTAATAGCTTGTCTCCTTTTTTTGTTAGCTGAACAAAGCACCCATTCCTCAAGTTCAGTGATCTGCTCTGTGTTGATGCACCTTAGAACAGACCTGTTCAGTGAAGGTTAATGGCAAGAATCAATACATCAAGGCAATTCTGGTGTGTTTGTCACACATCCTCACTCCAACCAGCTGCACAGATTAGCTGCCATCACAACCTTGAGTGTTAAACACTCGCTAACCTCTTTAAAATCTGAGGGTTCTGAGGCTGCCACTGCCTCGGCCCTCTCAGAGCTCAAACTGCGACGGCCTCAATGTGCTTGAGTCCTGCTTGGCAATGTTTTCTTGGGAAGCGCTACCTCATTTTGGACTTCACCAAAATACTCAAAGGGCGGCGAGGAAACGTTTACATGGCTACGCAAGGTATCGTGGCTGCTTAAACACTGCTTTGTGAATTTAAAAGACACCTTTTAAAGGCGCAAATTTGACAGTTTTCAACTTTCAGTGACAGCAAATCTTTAATTGCGCTCAATCAGAAAATTTAACGTGGCGTTCCATTCGAGACAAATCAAAACCTCAAGTAAAACTATGGTTTACACAGTGGTAGTATAGTCCATCTGTTTTATCGTCTTAGCCTATAATGGTATCATCAAATGTCACAAAGTGATGTTCCTCTGTGCAATTAATTATTTTTCTATTACGCATACAGATGAAACTAAATCAACAGATTATCATGTGTGAAAGGTTCATTAACTGGGGTGTGACTGCTGCTTTAGCAGTGACACTCGGGTTTCTGCTATCAGCAATTACTCTGACAACTATAAGTTGATAAGTTGTAATTACCCCTCGAGTAAAAGATCTCCTACGTCTGACACCCCGTTTCTGTGCAATGGAGCCATTTCCCTCGGGCGGCTTGAGAACCATATGACTAGTCATAATTGCCTTGTCCTCTCAGCTTAGTGAGGGGTTAATAATGCCACTGGCCTTCTTCTCGTCACATCAACTTTTCCTGTCCAAAGTCTGACAACAGCTCACAGTCAGGCCCACTGGTTTTCCAGTAAGCCAACGCTCATCAACGCAGACAAAAGTAGTCAAACTGTTCCCTAAAATAAGCGCTAATGTCTCACATGAGTTGTGTAATCAGCTCAGGTTAGTATTACAGCTATACTTCAGCAAACGTTGTCTATTTTCTCCTCATACTGGTTGATCTAGATTCTATCTAACCAAGGCAATGGTGAAGGAAAGGGAACTTTTCTTTACTCTTGAAGACATTTTTCCTTTCATCCAGAAGTTTGGGGTTCTTCTTAAGCTCTGAACTGAATACACTATTTGGATGAGAAGCTTAAGGTCTTAAAGAACAAAGATAAGTTTCACATTCTTCTTTTTACACCCTTACAAATACTTTTTTAATGGTTTGGGCCTTTAAAAGCATTTTAAAGGTGCAAAGTGACTAAGTTACCTGTGCATTAGGTTAAGTTGAGGAAAGAACCTGAAAAGCTACAGTTTTACATCGCTCTACTAGATTTAAACAACAATTATGTTGACGCTTCAGAAATTATCAGCAGCAATACAGACAATCACAGGGGTCCTAAAATATTGTAAATCCTGAAAGTGTTTTTTGAGAAAAAGGCAAATGAGTGATGACCATCCTTTTTAAGTAATACTGTCTCTAAACAAAGAGAAAGATGTTTTCTAACAGGGAATGCATTTTCAAATGTCTTAAAAAAATGTCAACAAATCCAGTGGGATAGGCATCTTGCCAGTCCACTTTCATGTTTAACATGCATGAAATGAATGCAGAATTTCTGCTCCATTTCCAAAGAATACATCCTTGCAGACAGAGAGAAAAAAAAAACACATCTCCATTTAGAGGCTCACTTGTGCTCCATTTCCCTGGTGATTGAGATAGATTGACAGCACTTAATTTCTTTCTGAGACGGTCTATTCCTTGAAGGTAGAAGGGTGCTATTCCACAAAGAGATCCCTTCCCGAATCCCGGCGGTTTCAAGTGTGCTAGTTTTAGGATCACCGGCTAAATTGGGTCCGGGAGAAAGGTGCTGATGGTGTGGAGAGAGGAGATTTGGCTGCTATGATACCAGAATTGCGGGGGGAATTAAAACACTGTCAGGCTGCGAGATATAAAACCTATCTAAGCATCACCAGGGATTTCCTTTACTAGAGCACACGAAGAGTAAGCTGAAAGGCGCTAACAGCTGATTTTAATATCTGCGCGGTAACCACATGCAAGCTTGCTAAAAAGCTCTATATGCATTAGACAGGAGATTAAGTTAGAGATCAGCTACGTCCAATAAATAGGATTACAGCGTCACACTGTCAAGTTAGTTATTGGTAATATATTTTAAATCAAGCTCTTAGCAAGATGGGTGGAAGTAACCTTTATATTCTTTATAGCTTTGTGTTGAAATATGTTATGCTTTCTTGACAAATTGTTATATTAATGCATTGAATGTCAATCTGCATGAATAATATGGAGAAAGAATTTAGTTCCTAAATTTTGTAAAGCAAGAAGCTGGGAATACTTTTGTTATGGTAAGCATATCACACAACTATGAGGTGTTGCATCATTGCCAACAAGCAAAAGCTTTGATAAAAACCCTTGGCCATCCATATCCATAATCCATAACCAGCCATGATATCCCATATACGTCCCATGTTACTATGGCGGATAAAGACAAGGCCCAAAGTTTAAGGTAAATTGGATACAGTATTTGACGCTAAAGTCAAAGAAATGTTACCTTTAGAAAAAAAACAAACAGAAACACACTTGTTAGACATATCCAACAATCTGAGGGACTGAGGCTCAGAGCTCTACGATTGCATCTATAGTCATATTCAATAAATTAGAATATGTGTTTCAATAAGCCTCACTTGTCAGATTAAATCTACCTTTTAAAAATAAGCTCAAAGCAGGTATCAAACATACTTTTGATGAAGCGCATGTTTTTGTGCTGAAAACGCTGAGTATTTTCTTAATATTGGTTTGATGTAATATTCTAATGTTAAATGATGAAGGTGGAAAATCATCATAATGAACACAAATAAAGGCTCAAACACATATTTATGTGTGTGAATAATCAATATCATTTATTTACGACTTTTCAATAGTTCTGACCTAATGAATATGAATGTGCATTGCACACTAACTAGCTAAGTTAATTGTAACATCATCTAACTTCATGTAGTCAGTACAAAGGAATATTCAAGATGCCATTCTTGACTCTTGCTTATATTTGTGTTTGTCATGTCAAAACAGAAAAAGGAACTGCAATCTTTTAATGCATACATCTAAAAAATTGGCTACAGCATAGGAGTAGTTTTATCTCACCATACTAGCTAACGTTAACCATAAATGCACCAGACACACACACGCACACACACGTGTCTACTGAGATTTATGGTTTATAAACATGTTTCCTGTTTCTAAAATAATTTTCCGTCTGCTGATAATAGGCGCACCACATACCCAGAACATTCACAATTATTTATCTGCATATTCTGGATTCCAATGAGGGGAGTTAATATATATTTACTGTGCAGACACACTAGATCGGAGGGAAGTTGAGTAGCAAAATAAAAAAAAAAGTGCACATTTAACTTTGCATGTGACAAAATGTACAAACAAATGCACAAATAGCACAGTAGAATTTGTGATAAACCCCTAATGTTGTATACTAAGAGAACCAATATCATGTGTCATACAGATGCATTAGGGTTTTGTTTTTAAATGGCTAAAACAACGTTTTAATCCTCGGCACACATGGAAAGCTTTTATCTCTAATTGTACCATCTGCTCTGCAAGAACACATTTTTATAATCCAGTACTGTTGCTTTATGGGAGATAAAACATGTAAAAAATGCTGTGCTTTAAAGGAAGTACATTAAAAAATATATCTTCCAAAGATAAAGGCTTCTGCAGCAACCTGTGATGTCTCATAATTTATGCCTGCAAATTGCACCATTGTGGTATTTTCCAGCATCCCCAATAAACGTTAGGCGAATAAATATATCAAAACGTAAAAACCTTTGTACTTGATCAATAAGCAGCTGTTTCCATTCCGTCTTTTCTGTATTTTCTGCAAACTGAGCCACAAAAACCAAAGCTGTACGCATGACTGAATTTGTTCAGTACAAATCAAACATGATATGACCAACAAATAACCCATTAATTTGACTGAAGGTAAACAAAGCAGAGCTTGACAGATGTCTAAATTATTAACTTTCTACACAAATACAAAAGTACAGTTTTCGTTTATTTGTGTTACTTATTTCTTAAGTGTTTATTAGAAGCTTGTGTACCACAAAGAGTGCAATGAGTCAGACTCAAAAGTCTTAAGTGTCTCTGTCTTCACGACTTTTCAGAGTCAAAACCGTAAGAGTCATTGCTCTGCTTGCACTCTCATATTCTCAAGGGCCTTCTTCTGCCTAACGCCTGTGATCCTGTTGATCCAGCAGAGAGTCCTACAGGATGAAAAGGATTCTGGCTCGCAACGCTTTGTGTAGTTTTACTAGGTTAGGCACTCTTGCCCTTGACTTGAATAGAAGTTTTGCCCCGTTAGCATAAAAAGTTCAAATGCGAAATGGATCCAAGACTATATTCTCCTGAGTCTTATGTTTAAAAAGTCACACAAAGGCCACAATCAGAAGAAGGAAGGTCGGTGGTAGAGGGATGGCACAAGTTGGCAACAAGATGGATGCTATGTGAGCTGAATGAGGAAGATGAATCTTGTTTGCTGGAAGTTGCAATCCTTACCTATAGCTATGTTATATGGATATGTGGATTCCTCTTGAAAGTGACAAAGTTTAGTCTTATCAGGATAAGGTGACCATAGTCATCCTCCATGGGAACTAGAAATAGAAATGCTACTCTGCTGATGTGGTTTAGCAAATGATCAGGATAATTTCCTTTGGAAGCTTTCCAGGTACATCCCGCTACAAGCAGAAACTGGGGGAGACCTAAATTCCCTTAAGGGACTGCATATATAGCCCATCTGACTTGGGAATATGTTGTATAGTCTCAAAAGGATCACTGGGAGCTAGGAAGAGTTGCTAGAAGGTTTCCCTTCTTGAAACTGTGATGTCTGCCATGTTTATAGACTTTCATAATGTACATTGACTCGTTTTTAGAGCTTGCTCCAATGGAACCTCACTGTTCTAATCCGACTAATTTATATTGATTTTAAACAACTTAACAATGAATGTGTGTTTGTATGAGCCTATTAGTTTATATTGAAGACGCTGACAGCACTTAATTTCTTTCTGAGACGGTCTATTCCTTGAAGGTAGAAGGGTGCTATTCCACAAAGAGATCCCTTCCCGAATCCCGGCGGTTTCAAGTGTGCTAGTTTTAGGATCACCGGCTAAATTGGGTCCGGGAGAAAGGTGCTGATGGTGTGGAGAGAGGAGATTTGGCTGCTATGATACCAGAATTGCGGGGGGAATTAAAACACTGTCAGGCTGCGAGATATAAAACCTATCTAAGCATCACCAGGGATTTCCTTTACTAGAGCACACGAAGAGTAAGCTGAAAGGCGCTAACAGCTGATTTTAATATCTGCGCGGTAACCACATGCAAGCTTGCTAAAAAGCTCTATATGCATTAGACAGGAGATTAAGTTAGAGATCAGCTACGTCCAATAAATAGGATTACAGCGTCACACTGTCAAGTTAGTTATTGGTAATATATTTTAAATCAAGCTCTTAGCAAGATGGGTGGAAGTAACCTTTATATTCTTTATAGCTTTGTGTTGAAATATGTTATGCTTTCTTGACAAATTGTTATATTAATGCATTGAATGTCAATCTGCATGAATAATATGGAGAAAGAATTTAGTTCCTAAATTTTGTAAAGCAAGAAGCTGGGAATACTTTTGTTATGGTAAGCATATCACACAACTATGAGGTGTTGCATCATTGCCAACAAGCAAAAGCTTTGATAAAAACCCTTGGCCATCCATATCCATAATCCATAACCAGCCATGATATCCCATATACGTCCCATGTTACTATGGCGGATAAAGACAAGGCCCAAAGTTTAAGGTAAATTGGATACAGTATTTGACGCTAAAGTCAAAGAAATGTTACCTTTAGAAAAAAAACAAACAGAAACACACTTGTTAGACATATCCAACAATCTGAGGGACTGAGGCTCAGAGCTCTACGATTGCATCTATAGTCATATTCAATAAATTAGAATATGTGTTTCAATAAGCCTCACTTGTCAGATTAAATCTACCTTTTAAAAATAAGCTCAAAGCAGGTATCAAACATACTTTTGA
>CAEFZY010061018.1:0-66141 GCA_903066815.1 Brachyrhaphis roseni
GGATGGATGGATGGATGGATGGATGGATGGATGGATGGATGGATGGATGGATGGATGGATGGATGGATGGATGGATGAATGGATGGATGGATGAGGCAGCTGACAGAAAGGAGGGCAGGAAGCCCAGTCCTCCATTTTGAGCTTGTTAGTGAAAAACATAAAGACGCCCCCTCCCCACTGCTGGTCCACCTCCTTCCACTAATTCATCTTTCTTTAATTATTAACTCCATAAAAAGCTGCATCTGGCTGAACATTAATAATTCATCTCTAAATGGGGTGTCCCCTGCGTTCACGTTTAAGTTGGAGTTTGGGCTGGAAAACATTGCGTACACATGAGAAACATCGATGTTGTCCTTCATATTTTACACTTTGTGTGCCATTTTTCTCAAAGCCTTCCTGCTTTAACCAGTTTCATTTTCTGTCCATCTTTTTATCCACACTTTTAACAAATCCTGTCAACGACTTCAACTTTGGATCAACAGCTGTGATGCATTTAAGTTTGCAGTTATTACACCAAACCTCAGGTGACTGATGAAGTTTCTGATTCACAGCTTCTAATTTGGTACTAAATTATAGGGCTATTTTTGTGTTTTTAGCTCTATTTGACTGCATCTCATCAAAATATTGTGTATTTAGATTGGTCAGACTAACTGGATAATTCTGCCCTGAACGCAGCATTTCCAAACTACACTTTCAGGTTCATTTTCCCTCTTTTCTATTTGTGACAACACAAAAAATCAGCACTTCCAATTCTTACTTGCCTTAAAACCACTTAGATTTGAATAAAAATATAAAACACACTTTATTTATCAAACCTGGACTGAAATATTAAATAGTGATTATAAATGTTTTTGTGATTTATAAAACCTCTACATAAGACATAGAGCTTATTCAGTCTAACTTTAGTTTAAACCCATTTTCACAGAGTGAGTTGTCCTTAACGTAAACCCGTTGTTTTAGTGTTGGAGTGCAGCCCATCGGAACACCGACGTCACGGCCGCCATGACGGCCGTCATGGCCGCCGTGGCCGTTGGGTTTGGCTTCAGGGTTTAAACCCAACAAGGAGGCTTTTGATCTGTCCTGATTTTTCCTCACAAACCTCCCTCACTCTACTGCTCCACTTCTGTCTGTGTTTCATTCTCAAGTGCTTCTTCTCTTGATAAGCTCTTGGAGAAAGACTCCAATGAGTGCGTGCATGCGTGTGTGGGTGTGTGTGGGTGTGTGGGGGTGTGTGTGGGTGTGTGTGTGTGTGTGTGTGTGGTGACATAACATGGGCCCCAATGTGTTTGGACTTTTCATGAAAGGCTTGTTGGAGGCTCCCTCTCCTCTTATCAAGCAAGTATCCTTCAGTTCCCTCTTTCTCACGTCTCCCTTTCACTGTCGCCTATTCTGTCTTCTCTTTGGCCCTCTCTTCATCCGTCTTTGAATCATCCCTCTCTTCTTTAAACCAGGGATTGAAAAGAGAATGAAATTTATCCTCGGAGAGTGTCTGCACATTCAAACATACTGCATATTATGTCTGAGTGAACAGGTTCTTCTTTTCAAAAGAGAAATATGCTGGAATCTGTTTCCATCTGAATAGTCAAGCATATTTTTCTGTAAATTATGTGAGTGCTGCAATATTACCGTCCAAAGAAAAATAAATTTAAAAAAATACTCTTATGATGATGTCTAGATAAATTTTAACAGCTCATTAGAAAAACTGCAGATAGCAGCAGGACCTTCAGGTGCGACACAAATCACAGAAAAGGAAAGCTTAACAACAACTCTGCCTCCCACTTTGTTTAGGAAATACAAGAAAAACAAGCATACTTACAGAAAAGTGAATTTATGAGGTGATCCAAATATGATAAGATCATTTTCAATGAGATGAGTAAATGGGTCCCTAAATAAGGTGAATTTAGGAATGGAAAACAAACCGTCAGAGATTAAAGTTCTTCCTGGTACTTTGGCGCCATGGCGATTCCATCCCATCGTAACTTTAAGATTGGATGGGGACACTGAGTTTGAAAAAAGCAAAATATTAGTCTTCCAAACATGCATGTCTTGAAGAGAAGTCTATAACTTCACTACTTTATGGCATAGGCAATATATTATTGTCTGATAATTAACAAATCCCTCCATAATAAAAAAGTGTAAAAACCTTAAACTCTTGTTTTATTGTCAAAGTGAAGAAAATACATTTATATTTTATTGCAACAGCATAATCTGTCATAAAAAGGATTAAACATGTTTGATATTTAATAATTAATCAAGAAATTATTGGCGCTTCACTTCCTGGCACACAGACCTGATCAGAACTACAAACACCTGGTGTTTTTGGTTTAATAACGCATCAACTTAGAACATTGGTTTCAATGGCATTCATTTTCAGTTTAATGAATTTCAGTTAAAAGTAAGATATATTTACACTTGTACATCAATTGGGATAATGTTTTTTTTTTTCAGTTTTCTATTTGATTTAAATCCACTGCATCTGTGAAAGAAGGTGCAGAACATTTTCTTCTTTATATGTGGGAGTCCTTAAAATAATAATAAATAAAAAACTGCAATAGTCAGATCAACCTGAAAGAAAACAGACAATCTGTTGGATTATAGTAAAACCAAGGCCTGTCATGATGACAGATTTTGATGGATGATAAATTGTCTTAGAAGTTAATGCGATAAATGAAACTGTTGTTGTTTTTTAGACCACTTCCAAGTAATATAAAGGTAATGTCATAACAATGCAAGAACACATTCTTAAAGATAAACTTTAAATCCTAATCAACATTTAACACGAGAACACATTTTAAATATTCAAATTAGATAAGCAAAACAACAGAAACAACAAATAAAATGAACAGTGAAGTTTTTGATTGTTGGTTTTATTATGCCACCGTTCACAGTGAGGTTAACGGAACTCAACGGTAGAGAGCTGCAAGAAACATAACCATATAGGAGTCAACATGTTAAACAACGTGAAAAAGAATCAAATTTATAGACAAAAAAGTAAAACAAACCGAACCGAGGGCCGAGCCCTGTGGAACACCATCATTTACACTACGAAGTGATGAGGAATCGTTATTCACTTATTTCAGAGAGCTATGAATCACACCTGTCTAAAGTGGTACTTATTTGCAATTCAGACCAGAGTGGGGCATTTTTTTTACATAGCTTTTCAAACAGTGTAACATCTTGTCTTGTCAGTGCAACATATTTAAAATCCTTCCAGGTTGTTCTTTTTTACTGGCTATGTTTTATTCGCAGAGTATGAATGAGAATCCGCTAAAACAAACCGGCAGAAGATTCGACTGTAAAGCCTGAGACGGGTGTTGCTGTGATGTTGAGGGTGACACACAGAGGAAGTGCTGCTAGGTAGAAGAAGAGAGCAGGACCTTGTGCCTGCATGTTTTGTCTTTGGATTTCACAGCTATAGTCCATCCTGTATGCATGCTGTCATGCATACAGTAATAGGCCTCAGCACTGATGTTCCCTTTGACCGCAGCGCTCGGTCCGTAGCTGCTTCGCTTCACTATTCTTCATCCCTCCACCTCAGAGAGAGAGAGAGGGAGGGAGGGAGCAGCTTGAGTAATGGGCAGAGTGGTGAGAAAGAAATGGAGGAAAATGGAAATGGAAAAAAAGATGGAAGATGTTGTGCTGTTAAAGCGCCTACTCAGCCGAGCAGCAAGTCCATCACTGCAGCTTTCTGGTTTCATACTGCAGGAAGTTCAGCCTACAGGGTGCTGACAGGAGCACACACACACTGTGCTCACGCACACACACCCCCACACGCTTTATGATGGTACAATAAGTGTTAAGAGCAGCATTTCCTGGGTTCAGATCCCAGCTGGAGTTTCCATGTTCTCTTACAGTACGTAGGTCTTCCCCAGCTTTTTCCCACTGTCCTTAACCAAGCATTCTTAATTTCCCTTCATATGTGTTGTTAAGCCTGCCGCAATAAACAATTAATTTCATGATAAATTAAATGAGCTTGATAATTTCCAAATTTAGTTTACAAAAATTACAATCCATTTTATTTATGGTTTCAGTTGTAAGTGGTGTTTATTTCTGTTTTATTTATTGTTTTTGTTTTGTTTTGGATATTTAAAATATCTTGCTGTTAAGTGTTCTTCAGAAAATTTTAGTTTATTGATCTTTGAGAGGGAAAACTTATATTATTACGCCATTATCAATATATTACTTGAAAATAGTCTCAAAACAACAGTATTATCATTTATCGCAATAATTATCAGGAAAAGGTATTATTTTTTCTTTGTTATGGTAACAGGCCTATTCGTTGTGTGAAAAGCTGTTTGTTGTTCCTGTGACTTATTGGCGACATCTCCAAGGATTATTGACCAACCAAAAACATATTGATGGACTGTTGCTGCTGAGGCATGCTAAGATTTTGATTTATGGTGTTAGAAAAGCCTCATACTGCTCTACAATAAATTCTGCAAAAGTGCAAAATATACCAAATACCAAGTATTTTTGATCAGCGGAACAAGACAACTTGTTCCACTGACCATCAATTTGTGGTGGGCACTGACTGTCTAGGTGTTGATATGTGTGGCCTAGCAAAAGGAAATGAAATACTGATATTGTTTTTTTAAGAACTGATTACCATTTCTTGCCATGAGATATTGGCTGTATTGGTTCTTTGGATGTAAAATTTTAAAAGAAATGTACAAGCAGCTTTCAAGCTACCAAGGTAACATTTAAACAGTAGCCACAATGTTACTCCACATGCAACAAACAATTTAAACTTGACAATAACATTTTTCAGTTTTACTTCGGTTACCAAAACAGTTTGTTTCAAAATCAAGAGAAAGATAATTAGCTAATAGGATATTTTTTTATTCTTTTACTTACTTTGAATTTAGACTTTGCAAGAATTTCTTTAAACTGTACAGAATAGGACAAACTTTTGGACATTGTTGCACAAGCTTCCCGTAACAGTTTGCTGGAGTTTTGGCCTGGTCCTCCTGTCAGAACTGCTGTAACTGGACCAGGTTTCCAGGCTACCAGTGGTTTCACAGTCTTTTCTTATTTTATGATCACCTGATCATCTTTGTCTGAATGTTCAATCCTCTATACACAGTCTGAGTGCTTCCTTAATTCTCAAACGAATCTTAGCCATATTAATCAGAAAACAGGCCCATCTCCAACGTCATTTCATCTACTTTAAGAATTGAACATGTAAGCGAATCTTCCTCAGTGCAGACAGAACATCTGCATAATGCAGCATGAGATTTGGTAAAGTTCAGATTATGTCATTAACATGATGTTTACGTAGCACTTACATGTATTTCTTCTGTGCCGTCTGAGTTGAAACTTTCATGCCATGGCAATTTATAAAGTCATAAATGGTGGGGCGTTAGCTTGAGGTTAGATTATATGCTACAATATCAGATGTTTAGAAATACAAGGCTTTAGAAAATTGATCAACAAAACATATACACATTTGATTTAGAAAGAAATAAATACCCTTGTTGTCACTAACTTATTATTGCCTTAAAAATGTAATTAATCTCTCAAATTTTAGCTTAGCATCATAGAGACACTGACCTGTTTTCCTATATGAACAAGATTCACAACATACATTTCATTCTGTCACCAAGGCTGCTGTTTAATTATCAAAAGGATTAATATGGTTCATTTTGTTCCACCATCTTACACGTTAAAGCCTGTTGTCTCTCATGCTGAGGTTGTAACTGTTTTCAGGAACCTACATTTACAGTCTGACCCCATCAGATGCAAACAGTTCCATAATTACAGCAAATAGCTGCTCTTCTGGCTGAAATGTCACCAGCTACGACTTCAGCTGGTAAGATATCATTTAGTTCAACCAAATTACCACATACATAAATAAATAAACATAAACTAAAGTTGATCGTTTTGTTTTACACAGGCAGAATCAGCAGATTTGAGATTCGGTACAACGTGTTCTCGGGATGAGTTGGCGCACACCCAGGCATATCCAGGCAGGACTTGTCGAGCGTCCTTGTGTCCCTTGTGATTGAGCCTTTATGTGTGTGTGTGTGTGTGTGTGTATTGCTATTATTTATAGTTCAATGAAGCATCAGACCTGAATGTGTAGTGGGACAGTCTGTGCTTCCTCTGCTCCATGTGTGTTTGGCTGTGAAAATAAGATAATCTAATTTAACAGCACTTCTCTGTAATGGCCACAACGGCCTAAACATTGCACACACACACACACACCCCCACACACACACACACACCCGCCCTCACATGCTGCCATAAGACTTGAAGTGCTTGTGCATTTTCTTGGCTGTGAGATGCGGGACGAGGCTTCTGCTCCATCTCTTTCCCTCCTCTGGGTGTTTTACCATTCAATTTCCTATAAGCCCCTCTCTGCCAGTCTCTAGGATACCAACCAGTTGCCATGGCAACCAGGCTTGCAGCCGCCTCTATAGAGCTCTCAGCCTGGCGGTCACCTGACCAGCCTTCTCCTTTGCGATTGGACGCTGTATTTTGGCTTCGCCGTTTTGCATGCGGTTGGCCGGAACGGAGGGCCCCCAATCATTTTTCTCTCCCGTCATTTTCATACCTTCAAGTGGATTTTCTTTCTTTAGTCCCATTTCTCCGTCTCTGCTGCTCCTCTACACACCTCAACCCCCACCGACCCGCCTGTTAGCAGACCCAGGAACTGAATTACATTAGTAAAAAGCTACAATGGCAACATCCATGTGTGCATTTGACAATTAGGATTTGATTGAAAGTATCTGAGGCAACTGATCTGTTACTGCAAGGAGATTAAATTGATTGGTGTTTATTATATTCACTTTGAGTCATATTTTACATGTTCCAGAGCCTGATCTGCCTTAATCAGTGTTTCAGATAAACTGGGCTACTTTGTGCTCTATCAAAAAGAGCACGGCTAATCTTAGCCCCCCTTCACAACAGTCTCATGACTCCCTGGTGTTTGACTTGCAGGTTGAAATTAACTGGGTTTCTTTATATAAAAAAGCTGAAGATCACTGCAGCTTTGATTTTTGCACAATTGCTTGCTTGTGTGAGACTGCAACTAAAAGCTGGAATAATTGTCAGTTTTCTGGATATTTACAATCAAACATTTAATCAGGTCTGGTCATACTTCTGGGTTTTCCCCTTCATTTTCAGTTAGCAGGAAAACTTCTTCAGGTACTTTAAGATGAAACTCAACAGACTTAAACTGTCTTTTAAAAGTTCACTCAGTTTTCTACATATTTACTAACTTGAGCTTAAAATGTATTTACAGAACATTATAATCAGATGGATAGTCAGACATATACAAGTCTAAAAGATAGGCAACATAACGGTTTTGAAGCTTTTAACCATTTTTAGTTGATTCTTAAAAATAATTATTGAACTTTATAACAAGCATAAACTAGTGCATTTGTTATGTATAATTTCTCCCTTTATTAGTTCTGAGAAAAGCAGCTAATAAATCATGAATTATTAGTCAGGAGGCCCTGTTTTTTTTTTTTTCACAGCAACACAATACACCTTTGCGTATTTGTGTTACGTTTCTATGAAGAAGCATGTCTGTATCTGATCCGTAAAGGAACCATCACTAATCCTACAACGGATTTATTATACATTCAAGAATTCTGTTTATGATGTTACAACTCAAACTTTATAATACTTAAAGGGAATGACTGACACAGCACCCTTTTGTGTAGGCTGACAGATAAAACAGGAGATAAAGAACATGCTGACTCATAATTTTTCTGTTTATCAAGTTTTTTTTTCCATTCCATGCCAACCATTACTATATAAGAGCATGCATTTGATAGTTCTAATAATGTTGCATTAAGATGACAAAAACTGCTTCAGCAGTGTATGAATATTAGGGGTATAACAAGATCTAGCCATGTGTTGAGTCACATTACTATCACAGCGCAACCTATCAGCAGCAACTGGGAAATGTACTGCAGATCATGAGAGGTTAAAGAACTGTCCAAATATCTAAAGAGATTCAAGAAATCAGAAAAGAAGACTTTGTATTTGTTTGTTGAGTTTGTGGCAAAATCATATAGCAATAATAAATATTATTAAATAATATTAAACTCGTTCCGTCTTGTGAGCTCAATATTGTGTCTCATCTGAGTTTTATGTATCATTACATCCCAACAGTACATACTGCCAGTAAAGTAGGTCAGCACATTGATGCACATTCACTCACTCTTGCACCTGCACCACATGCAGCTTGTACATTCACATACAGATGAACTTTCCCACAAAGGGATCCTAACGCTCCCTGAGGCTGCTGGGTGATCCGGCCTTCTGGAGCAGAATCAGAAATATCTCCTGAGTGGAATAGCTTGCAGGACATTTTTAACCTCCCACCTCAGCTGCATCTCTGATGAGTGAAAAGATTTCTGTCAGGATGTCAGTTGGCAGCAGAGTGAAGATTCACTTAAGAGCTACACTCACACTCTGACCAAATACCTAGATTGTATAAATGTGTGACAGAGTGATTCATAAGTGGTATGATTAATTAGCATATTGATTAGCATATTGTTTCAAATATAAAACATTGTTCTGAAATAAAAATGGTGGCTTATCTGGTAGAGCTTTGTACATAAAAATATGCCAGTGCTGTTGTTAACGTGAAACCAGTTTATAAAGTATTCAGAGATGCTTTAAAACATGAAGATTTAACACATAAAGAACAGTCTGCAGAGAAACAGGATTCATGTAACACCTAATGGAGAGCATTTATTCTGTAATATATTGATTTAACATGAGTTTGTTTCTTACATTTCTATCTGACATTTCTGCTGTGAGTTGCTTCTGGATTAGAAAATGAAATGAGCCGATGGGCTTTTTCTGCAGGTACAAGGCGTAGTTTGGCTACTTAGGTTTGTTGTATGTTGTATGTTTGCTGTTTTTGAGTTTATCAGCTGGAGATCTATGATCTCTGTCATAGACGACAAATCTGATCTGAGAAGTTTGTAAAAAACTCGAAAGGCTTTGAGACTCTTTAATACAGTCAAATCTGAAAAAACATCAGCTGTGTTCAGGGACGGCTGGTATAATAGGACTAAGCCCACCCATTATTTTTAAGTTGTTAAAATAAACAACTTAAAAATAACTACCTAAAAATGAATACATTTTAGAAATAATGTATCACATTTTGTTAAATTTTCAACAAAGTTGGTGTCAAATCGCCTGGGGAAAATCCCGGGGTCTTTCCGAAGGGCAAACTTCTGACAGCCCCATTCAGCGTTACTGTCTGTTATGGCTCAGAATGATTGACAGGCGTCTAGCCACGCCCCCTCGGTGTGCGGCTCATCACCATCGACTTGCCTCCAGCTCAAGTGTGTGTGGGCGTGGTTTGGCGTAGACTGAGTTTGTGCGATGGCGATCAATATTAGCATAAACCAGTTGGATTATTTAACCTTTTTGCGTCCCAGAAAAGTTGTCAGAGTGAGCTTCTATTTAAATAAGGTAGGTGGCATTTAAAAACATATTGTATCGTGTTTCATTTTGTCAGTGTGATTGTGTCCAGGAGTGTTGGGAAATTTATGCAGGGAATTAATTTGGACAACTGCAGAGGCTCTATGCAAGCTTGGTCTTTGGTACGTTTCCATGGTTGTTTTTTTATGATTGTGTATAGCAGGTTTTCTTCAAATTTGTCAAATTGGATGCGTCTCTTATTGGAATAAAATAAAGAATATATATAAATAATAAAAACACACACGCACACACACACATATAAATATATATATATATATATACATACATTGTACCCAGGACCTTCTTGCTGCAAGGCAAGAGGGCTACCTACTGCGCCACTCTACATATGTTTACATATTGTACCCAAAGCATTCATATCATTGTCATATTTAAATTTAAATTAATTTTTACAAATATTACAAAGTAATTTTTACAAATATTCCTATCTTGGATCTGATAGACTTAAAGATTAGGGTGATGGCAAGAAGGCTTTCCAAACTAAAAGGCCTGGAGTATTGAACACATGTTTTTCAGGACTGTTTTTATTTTTCATATATTATAAATAGTCTGTTGTCTTTTAATACACAAGTGAAAATGCATTCTATGTATATTAAAAAAAGTAATCTCAGTTGTGCATGCCTTAGATCAGAGTGTGCTATTTCTGATGATATACAGAAATAGCACTATTATGCCCTTGTACACTATATTATTATTATTTACATATATTTTTTAAACACTTTTTGATCTTTCATGTGAACCTACATACCTCGATGCTGCTGGTTCACCTCTATCTGACAGTAAGATGCTTAACCAACTGCAAACTCGTTCCCCTATTTACAGATGATCACCGTTATTCCATATACTGTAGATGTTTGCTTCCCAATTAACATGTTTCTCATGAGACTTGATGTTCTAAGTATTTGCTGATGTAAGATGGAGCTCGGCTCAGTCACTGTGTCTGATGACGAGTTGTTAGTTTGAAGCATCACTTTGGGGCAATAAATAAATCATTAGTGGAATCCTGTAAGCCTTTTTCTGTGTTTTCTGCTAAAAGCACCACCATGACTGTGGTACTTCAGGTATCTTACTAACACTCAGGTTTTAGGAACAGCAGTACTGAGAGTCCTGGAAATCTGAACAGGTTGCATTCCTTGAGTCCTACTTTTGGCAGGCGCAGAACGCAGCTGTGAAAGTGGCTGTGAAGCAAAACGAAACGTTGACAATAGCAGAAGGAGCACATCCTGTGCAATTTTTGGGTGTGAAGGTCTTCTCTGTTGCTCCTATGATTGTTCAACTCATTTCCTTGTCCTCTTTGTCCTGTTTTTCATCCTTCCTCTGCCGAACTGTGGTGACACGTACACCTGCTGCTACGCCTGCAGGACTTAACACCCTGTTCACATCTGGATGCAGCCGCTCACTCGGCTCACTAACTCGCAATTTCTATTTCTCAACTGAGTTTCAATTGTACATACAGACAGTGGAGATCACCATGTGATGAGAACAGCCAGAAGGACATTATCAAACAGCAGAGATGTCTGGTTAATGTCAGCAGACTGCTCCCCTGGGAGAACCTCTCTTTTAGATGACATCCTGTCCTTTAATATGACCAACAGGAGCTTCCCACTGGCTGCTGTTTGAAGGGAACATTGACGCAAAATTAACTTATTGCACATTTTTGTACTTCCATTTGAGTTTATGCTGCTTCTAAAAACAGTCCAAGTGCTTAAAAAAAAAACACCCTGACTTTTTTTTGACAGTAAGTTAATGTTTTACTGTGCCTGGAAAACGAGCCATTTCAAAAACTTCTAGCATGTAACATCACAAACCAGCGAAACCCAGCCCATCACCAAGCAACCAAAGCTGTGTTGCAGTCCAGCACATTTGGTCAGCTGGTTTTACTGCTGTATGCGCTGTACAATGACTGCTGGAAAAAACAAATGTTTTGTTATTGACTTACCCTCCAGAAACCATTTGCTGCATTCTTGTTGGTTGTGCTTGAGCCTCCATTTTTGGTTTTCAAAGATGTATGAATATACTAAGACCTCATTGTCTAAGAATGATTTTGTGTCAAACATGTAATAAACATGTTTTGTATTGTCCATAAGTCTTATCCCTAGCCTGGTCAAGGAAGCATAATAGGTCACCTTTAATGCCCGGTGAATGCAAACATGTTATTTTAAATATAAGTTGATGCATTTCAAGTAATTAAAATGTTAAAGCAAATCAAACATTTGACCACATGGATCTCAGGCATCTACACATACACAGGTAGTGTGTTGATCTTGCAACAGGGTAAAAACAGTTGCTAACCCACTGTGAGAAGACAAAGAGTCGTTCTTCTTATTGATCTGTAGCAGAGGTCTGGAACCTGTGGACCCGGAGCCACAAGTGGCTCTTAATAACTGGCTAAATATTAAACACACAACTAATGGTTTTGAAAATTGCCACAATGACGCACAAAGGTTTTAGTAGTTTTTCAGTCAGATTCCATTATTTCATTAAATGTCCACAACAGAGTGACACTAAACATACCAGTAATATATTTTTAAAATGTGCTCTTTGTTTTATTCTTGAAATATTTCTGACAAATAACTGCATCCTATAGATGAAAATGTGCAAATATACTTTTTGGAAAAGCTATGTTTTTCTTTATTTTAAAACCCAAAACTCAGATTAAATGGTGGTTCTTTAAAAAATGTAAACTAGTAGATATTCAGCAACAACTAAGTTGTCTTTTTTCAAAACATCTAAATTGTTTTTAATAATCTGGACTGAGGGCAGAAATTGATTGTAAAGGATGCAGACTTCTGGTTTGTAAAAACAAACCTTCATTTTTTAAAAATGTATTAAACTGAGGAATATTTTCTTCTCTCGGTTTTCCTTTCTCTTTTTCATTACTATAACCCAACAACCCCTTCAACTCTTTCTCCCGGTTTCCTTCTTGATGGCGTATCAGCCTCTCATCCAATCTGCTCCTCTGTCACTCACTGTCAGATTCCTCTCCAATTTCCTCTATACTTAGCTCCAGCTGTCACCTCCTTCTGAAAATCACATCTGCAGGTCCACAGGAGCTGGCTTAACATGAACCCAACACGTCTCTGAGCTTTACACACCGCGCGGTTCATATCTTCACATGAAGAGTCGATGGTCGCTGTTACACATGGTTAGGAGTCACTGAAACAGGTGGAGGAGTTTATATATCTTACCTGAGTTAAAGCAAGCAGAATGGAGATTCATTCTCAGCATCTCTGGAGACGCTGATTCTGTCCATCATGGTGAAAATATGAACTGAGCCTGAAGGAGAAGTTGTCCTCGTTTTGGTTATTACCAGATTAAATGTTTTGTTCTTTCTTTGATGTGTTTTTGTTCATTGTTTGATCTATAACAGTTAATATGGTGAAGTAAATTAAGTTGGCTGTATAGTCTCTTACAATGTGTTGAGTTGAAATTAGTTGCAGATTTCTCTATGGAACATAACTCCTAATTATTTGGTAAATTTTTGCCTATTAGGAAGCTTTTCATAGAGCATATCTACCATGTTAAAAAGTAAAAATGTGACTTTAGAAGCTGAAACAGCTAGAAGCAATGCTGCTGGACTTAGTGCTGATTGGCTGAACCGCCAAGAGCAAGAAAAAGGGAGACTGTGGATGTTAGCTTCTGTGTTGGTGTTAACTGTGCGTATTAATGCGTATTAAGGTGCAGTTGGAGGTTTTCGCTATTTTTGGGTGACTGTGGTTCCTAATCCCTGTGAATCCCAGCAATGCACTGTGCTGAAAAATCATTTTTACCAGACTCAACTTTATTAAATAGAGCTTTTTTTGTTCACCTCAGATTAGACTTGAATGTTTTGAACTTGACAAAGAAAAGGATGTAAATATCTTTATTGCATTAGCACTTAAATTTGCTTAAGCCTTTGATGACAGCTGCGTCGCCTAAACGCTTACTAACGTTGCTTTACATTAAAAATAAAAACAAACTCCCACCGATAATTGGAGCTCATTTCGTGTATTTGTGTGCATGTTTGTTTGTTGCATTTGGTTTGCATCATATTGCAAAGAAAAAAAATTACCACATTTCCAACTGAAAGACCCAAAACCACTGAAAAAAAAAAGCCCTCTAGAAATATGCAGGCCGATTACTGAGATCAACTTTTTACATGTAATAGTTCATGGAACGTACTGGCTCTCTCTCTCCAACTATTTCTCTCTCTCTCTTTCTCTCTCTCTCTCTCTCTCCAACTATTTCTCTCTCTCTCTTTCTCTCTCTCTCTCTCTCTCCAACTATTTCTCTCTCTCTCTCTCTCTCTCTCTCTCTCTCTTCCCTGAGTGGTTTGCTCAGCTGCAAAATAACCGGCCAAAGATGAAGCGCCTGGAAGTGATATAATACCGCATAGCTGGAGATCTTTAATAGGAAACTATCAGGCCAGCATGAGATGGAGTAGACGGTGGTTAGAGAGAGAGGAACGGCTCCTGTTGGACTTTTTTTCAGGAACCGTTGTTGACAAAGACACATGAAGGTGCTGCTCTCTGTGTGTATTAATGTGTGTGTGTGTTTAAGGAGTGGATTTATTCCAGACAGCTGTCCTGAGCCAATACACTTTGTATGCAAAGCATTTTTCACTGTCACTCAGGGTGGCGGGCGAGGGGTCGTCGTCATGACGGCTGAAGGTGAACGGTTTGTTCATCATTCTGGGATGTGACGGCGCTCATCTGGTTTGGTGGGAGTGGGTTTGATCTCAGCTTGTAGGGGAACACACACACACACACACCCCCACACCCACACACACAAATGTTTGCATGGCTATTTTGGGGACTTTCCATTGACTTCCATTCATTTCTACAGCCTATACCTTACCCCTATCCTAACCCTAACCCTCACATACCTAACCCTAACTCTAACCAAAACTCAATTCAGACCTTAGTCCTAAATCTAACCCCTGACCCAAAAACAGCGTTTCCCTTTGTGGGGACCAGGCTTAATCAGAAATTAAGTCAAAATCTAAAAAATGTCCGATAAACATCATGTTTTCATTTCTTAAACTGTCAACAAAACAGCTGACAGAAATAGCGCCGTTGGTTTGTTTGGTATTTATCATAATTTTTTAAAGGATATTTAGGATAGTTTTGGAGCTGAATGAAACGGCAGTGACTTAAACCGGTTTATCGTGCCGTAATAATCAGGATCAATAACTGTAATGGAGACTCACTCAGCACAAAGCTGCACTGCAACACAGATCTGCATCCCATGAATGTATCCTTCCTTTTCCCCACGCTTTGTGTGCACAACCATAATTACATACAATGAGTCTCTTCTCTCTTCTGCTGAGTGTGAGGCTGAACAGCAGTTCTTTTTTCTCGTTGTCTTCCCCGCCCTGAGTGGATTTTAACTCTCTAATAGCACATACTGTACATTCCCTGCATCCGCCGCCTCCGTGGTCGGGGATGGGTGTGGCTGCAGGGAGCTCAGCCAGGGTGGCAGCAGTAAAGGATGGCACACACGCTGACGGGCGCGCACGAGTCTGAGAGTAAGAGCTGCTGAGGCGAACTGCAGGAGGGCTGAACGCCGATGAAATATTTAATCGCTTTTATTATTCAGTAACTGCCTGAGAGAACAAGGGGGAGGTGGTGGGTGAGGGAGGTTGTGTGCCCAACTCCGGATGCTTCTCTGACATCTCTGTCTCTGATGTGAGTCGGACAGATTCATCCTGTCCGACTCAAACAAAGGAAGAGGAGGAAAAAACAGAGGGATGGGTAGATAGAAGAGAGGGGTGCAACAGAATGGATGGGAAGGATGAGAGAGAGAGAAAAGAGGAGGAAAATCAGACTATCTCACCATCCCGGGAAAAGAGGAGGGTTACCATGGCAACTGCAGCCGAGCGCCACGTGATGCAGAGGAAGGAGGGGGAGACGGAGCAGAAGGGTGGGGCGTCTCGCTCAGACGGCAGAGGAGGAGAAGAAGGAGGAGAGCGGGAGAGAGGGGACGGGTGTAAAAAAAATAAATGGTTTCCAGAACAAGCAGAAGAACCAAAGAGTCAAAAAACAGATCACAAAGGAGGTTTGAGTCACAGAACAAGTTGCTCCAAAGGCCGGGTTTATTTTTTTTACAGAAATCCGATTGGCTGACGAGTCCCATGACGTTGTTAAAAAGCCAGTTAAACTCATTTATACGTGTCGTTTTTACTGGATGTGAATGACCTGCTTCTGTTCTTAAAATGTACCAGTTACTCAGTAAAACACACCAGAGAAGGAAACATCTGAGATGTTAGAAACACAATAATAAAGTTCCATTTATACAAAATAAAAATGAGATGAATGTCTGATGACAGGACCTGCTGGTGAAGGCAGGCAGTTATTAAACAGATCTAAATCAGTTCTATATTTTATTTTGGATCTTTTTGGGGGAATTTTGTGTTTTTCTGTCTTTGGAAACCCAAATCAATTGTTTATTAACTTTTTTTTGCTGCACTGTCCATTAATTCATTTCACTTATTTCTTTTCAACAAAGACTTCTAAACAGATTCGCTAATTGTTAGAATGAGTGACAGTTATAAATCAGTTTATTTATTTCACATATATCATAAATTTACCTTTTAAACAGCGATCAACCATTTTAAGTGTCCCAGTATATTTTCCTGAAAGTCTGGACAAACACGTAAATTTTCATTTCATCCGACCAAAGGACAGAAATACGGGTCTTTGATCTTGAGTCCATTTAAAGTCTGTATTCTGGTGTTTTCTGTTGCTTTTTGAGTATCATTTTATTCATTGCTGGGTGGCTTTTCACAAACTTAAAGAATTAAAGCATGAAGCTTGAAAAACAAAATAGCAGTTTAGAGAAACCAAGTTGCTTAAAGCAGCTTAAAAAAGTCGATTGGGTCGGGTTTCTGACAGCTGAGCTGCGCTTGTTCTCCCCGGAGACGCCAGGAATCGACTCCTGACCACAACTGGTACAGAAAGTCACGTTGTGCATCTTGTGGATCGGGTCATGACAGGAAGTACGAAGACACAAGTATGGGAGGAAAACTAAATGAGCCAAAGCTTCTCAATTTACATGTTTTTCCTTGATATAAATTGAGTAGAAATAAAAACTTCCCCATAAATGAAACTTAGTGCATATTAAGATATATTTGGTCTTTTAACTTTGGTAGTTGGAAGTGTTTTTAAGGTGGGGTTCAGGTATTTACACCTGATGCATTTGGTTTGCTTTAATCGGACCAGAGTTAGTTGTGCTTGTTGATCTGGACTGAATTCACTCAATTCTGGTCTCGAGCCAAAGAACCCGAACCGACTTTTTTAGGTGGTCTTGGTCTGCTTCCAAACGGACTCTGGTGCGGTTCTGGTGTGAATACAGACCAGCCTCAATTCGAAGCAACTACAGGAAACTATATCTTTTGTTTTAACGCTGCTACTGCATGTAGTGATTGTACTGGAATCATACCTAATCATTTGCATTTTTAGGAAACATTCCGAAGTTTGAAATATCACGTTGTATAACATTGCAGTTTTTACACATCAGAAACGCAGCAAGCAGGACTTCCAGGATTGTTTTCTTCCTAGCACTATAAACTAAAAAGAACAAGTCTGGAATGTATAATTGAAGTAAACAGCTAGTCTTGAGGTGAGTTTGTGTGTTGGTGCAATATAAATAAATAAAATTAATTGAATTGAATTTCTACATGAATTACAATTTAAAATGTTTTACTTAGAAAATAGTGTGATAAAGATTTCTCTCTCTAGAAAAAGAAAAACTTTTATCAGGCCAAAACACAGCAAAGCAAGCTTATCTCGCTGCATTACGTATCTGTGTGATCAGGAAATTAGATCTTGTGCCTTAAATTTCCAACTGAATGTGTGACAAAATCAAATGTTGAAAAATATTTCCAGAATTTCAGTTCATGGCTTAATTGGAAAATAAACAGCCGTGCCTTTTTAATATGTTTGAAGAGTTTCCTGGGCTTTGGCTCTGGATATTCAGTGAGTTTGTGGCGCAGTGCCCAGTTCTTTAAACTAAAGCTGGACACACACACACACACACACACGCACACCCACACACAGGAAGCTCATGCTCCGTTTCATCTGGTGTCCTCCTCCATTCAAACCCCCTGAAGCACACAACATTCAGTCCATTTCAGGCATTGTGTGGTTCTGCTCACACAGGACAGTCGCAGGAAAACGTGGAGTTCTGTTTCCTCCAGCTTGCTGGAATCCACTCAGTCTGAGTGGGATCAGTGTTCAGCAGAGGATGACTCTGAGAAGCAGCTTCGGCTTTTAGGACGAACTTGTCGGCACATCCAGGTCAAAGGTCGCACCACGGACTTCAACCCCTGCAGTCCCTTTGGGAAATAGATGTCTTCACTGAAAGAGGCGGAGTCACATTCTGTGTTTGTTATTCTGTGGACGTTGTCTGTGAATAAAACTGGATCTGATTGTATAGAAGTCTGTAAAAATGAGCTGAACAGGAATTCATTTTTGTATGCACTATGTTTATTTATCTTTTATTTTGAACAAACAATACAAAGGAAAGACTGAAAAAATAAAATAAGGTAAACAGTCATGCCAATTGACTTGCAATTTTACACAGTTTACTAGAAAAAGGACATTTAGAAGTAGTGATGGGCATTTATCATGATAATTCTGATTTCTTGTTGTCATGATAAATTCCAGTTAATCATACTTAAAACCCCCTTTCAATGAAATCATCAATAAATTTGAAAATACAGTTAAGTACAGATATGCTTTGTAGTTTAATTATACAAATGCCACTTCTTTGTGTTACTGGTGTCCTAAAGAAACGTATTATTATACGTGGGAACAGTATTTGTGTTTGTGGGGCTGTAATTGCTGTGACACAGTTTTTATTGTTATCACAATAGAGAGAATTGAGAACATTTTCGACCTCTGAAGAACCATTTACCTAACATATTTTCAAATCAGTTAATTTTTTTAAGATGATCTATATCTGTACTTTGAGTTCATCATTTTATTCATTCCATAAATCTACCCCAAACTTTTAGATACAAAAACTACTTTTTTGTTGTTCCCTAAAATTATATCTCCCCTCTCTGTCACAAAACATTTTTTACATGTTGAGTGGAAGTTGACGTTTTCTTACTGAAAATTGTAAAATTTTCAATTTTACAGGAATTTCCATACATTAAATTTCCCAATATCCCACTTTATGTAGTATTCTGACTGATTTCTTCTGTATTGTACACTTGGCTGTAAGTTTTGGTACATATTAAGCCAAACTTGCCCACAAAAACCTGAATGTGGTGCAATGAAAGTATTTTATAAAATAAGCAGTGACTTGTGGTCCATCTGACAGACAGGTGAAGGGAACAACCCTGATAGATTTCTTATTATGGTACCTGTTAGTGGATGGGAACATAAAAAACATAGGAGACGTTTTGATGGTTAGATTTTTAATTTGTTTTTAGTTTTTTCCAACACTGTCTCTTTCGTTGGGTTTTCCCCGTCTGTATTGATAAGTAGTGAACCAGCAACACGTTCCTTGTTGCCCGTTTTGTATGATCCAGTAAGAGTTTAGTATGTTTATGAAGCTGATGCTGATTATGATGGAATGATGAGAGTAAACTCCACTGAGCTATAAAGGTGGACAGTAAATCAGCAGAACTGTACTGACTACAGATCCATCCAGCTGATACTGGTTTATAAGTGATGAAATGGTACTGTAGGGTTTTCATGCTTTTTCTGTATTTTGTCACATTTTTGTACTTTAATGCTTGAATTTTATTTTTTGATGATTTTTTCCGTTACCTACTTGGGTTTCTGGCCAAATCGGTTGCCTGACAACAAGCTTTGGCTTTAATATTTCACAAATACTAAGCGGAAATATGCCTCCCACATGCGTACCAGCAGCCAGGTGATGTTGCTTTGTGAATTCTGGCACAATATGAGTCATTGGCAACAATGTTTTTATCGCTTTGGCTGATAATCACCTAAAGTCCTAAACAACACTAGAAGAAATCAGTATTCAAGATGATTGCTGCAATAACTTCCTGCAGTTGCCACATCACAGAAGCTCAATAAACCAATCATAATCAGCTGACTGACTTTAAAGGAATGCCTCAAACTGCTATTTTAAAAGCTTAGAAAAGCGGCATTTATAAAGGTGGAAATAAATTTCTCCACACCAAAACAAAATACTTTGAGCAACAGTAGATGTTTATTTTTAATGTTTCAAACACCAAATATACCTTAAAATGCATTGATTTGCATAGTGGAAACCATCTTTGTACCACACCAGAAGCTAATATCTGCAGACTTCCTTATTTCTGCTCTTGAGGGTCCAACCAATCAGCACAAAGGAACAGAAAAGGTGCTTCTGGATTGGCTGCTTTGCACCAAAGTTTCCTAAGCTCCGTTTGCGAAACAGTTTTTGAGTCAGCAGCTTTTGGAGTTACATTCCCCTGAAAAATCCACAGATAGGTTAATCTGCAAATACAGAACCTTATTGTTCATACGGTAAACATGATACATAACACAATAAGCTACTCTGTGGGAAACTCTGTAAACTATTAAATCTTGTTTCAATGAATATGTTAAATCTTTTTGGCATAATTAAAAGTTGGAATTTAGACATTCAGTTTAAAATACTAACATAACCTGACATGCAGCACTTGGTGACAGGTTTGAAAAATGTCTTGACACAACAGAACACAGTTGAGTTCATCTCTTCCATGATGGGTAGAGCGGAGGAACTGACAGGAGAGATGGGAAGGACGAGTAGAGAAGAGACAGATTTGATTGAAAGGAGAGGAGGAAGTCATCGTGAATGTTGCTGGTGTTCAAAAATAGATGCAGAGGGGAAACCGAACACAGCGAGAAGAGATGGAAAACAGCCGAAGAAATGACAGAAGTTCTGAGGAGAATCAGAGGGGGATAAATATGATGCAGAGGGAGGAACATTAGAGAACAAAACAAACATGTCGGTGAGCTGGAACGGAAAGACAGATGAAGGACAGAACAATACTACAGAGGGACGAGTGCAGATGGAGGTCAGGATGGAGGGACAGAGGGACAAAACGGTGGAGACTACTAATGAGGGACCAGAGGCCCGCTGGCTGCAGGGCGGAGAGGTGACATGTTTGTACATGGAGATGAAGAGGGAGAGACAGGGACAGAGGGAGGAAGAGGAGTGGCAGCTCTGGGTGGATACTGATAAACCAGTCTACTGGCTCAACTTGGTCAACTGGTTCAACTGGGACTCATCCTGTCATTTCCGCCATAACCTTCCTTGTTTCCTTCTTTTCTTTTCTTCAGTTTGAACTTTTCTCCTTTGTTCGTTCATCTTGCTGCATTGGTTTTGAGGTTTCAGCTGGTCGTTATAGAACAATGTGAGATCATGCAGAAGGTTTTTCAAGTTAAAATGAATAAATGATGTGAGAAGTTCTGCTGATCGTGTGGAATCCCGGTCTCTGGATTTACCAGGAGGTGATGTCAGCGACTTTAGATTTTAATTATTATTATTATTCATTAGATTAATTCTTCGCTCATTGCCGACCGAGTCACAATCTGCTGATATGTAAAAGAGCTGAGACCCTGGTTCAGAGAGTGAGGCGTGTTAATATTAGAAACAGCGTGGCTAACAGGCGCTCCAGAACATAACTGAGAGTCACTCAGCAGCATGCTGGCAGCAGATGAATGATGCAGCGCTGCATACTGCAGACTCATCATAGTCATGCACATGTGTTGTAATCGAAGCTGAAGGTAGATCAGCTCCATGTTCAAGTGTGTAACCTTCATGTAGAGTTGTATCATCTGTTAAAACACCCACACTTACAGATTCAGTGACATGAAACTGTCTTCTCACTGAAATATGCAATATAAATAAACTTCAGAAAACTGTTTCTCTGCAGCAGCTTCACTGCAAAAACACAAAATTCTATTTTTTAGTTTAGTTTCTAGTGCAAATATCTTAGTACATTTGAAATAAGGCAAATCTAACTTGTAACTAATGTTTCAGCAAGATGTAAGAGCTTATTTTAAATAAATATTTCCTTAATATTGATTAAAAACTTCTAATTCCACTTACACCAAGGGGAAAATGTTATGTTAATAGTGACATAATCTGCCAGTGGAGCTTGTACTATTTCATCAATTTTAAGGAATTGTTTACTTAAACAGTGGGCGACTGTGGCTGTGTGGCAGAGTAGTCGTCTTGCAATCGGGAGGTTGTAGGTTCGATTCCAGCTTCCTCCTGCCTCATGTCGATGTGCCTCTGGGCAAGGCACTTAGCCCCAATCGGTGTATAAATGTGTGTGTGTTTGTGAGTGCGAATGGGTGAATGTGACTCTAGTGTAAAGCTCTTTGAGTGGTCAAAATGACTGGAAAAGCTCTATATAAGTTCAGTCCATTCACCATTTAAAACAAGCCAGTATATCTTGATAAAAAGTGACTCAGTGACATTGGAAAGATGCTTTTCAATAAAATGTGTCACTTTATGGAATAATTTTGACAGTTTTTTTGGTTTATCTTTTGTGTATATTTGAAATATATTTGCAATAGTCTTCTGAGTTAAATACTTAATTTTGTTTTTTTTTGTGAATAGGAGGCAGATATAAGTTTATACTTATTTCTGCTACTTTTCATTTTTTGCTTCTTTTAGTTGTTACTTTTTAGTTATTGTTGACTGAATGAAACAAACAATAAAATGAAACTTATAAGGTAGTTTTATCTAATTTCCAGTGTACTAAGATATTTGCATTAGAAACTAGACAAAAATCCTAGGTAAGATGTTTTTTTTGCAGTGTTCAAAAAGAATCTTGAATTGACTTGTTGAATTGGGAATAGAGTTTCAGTAAAGAAGCACTTGGAGTGTTATGATGGTACAAACCTTTGTTAATGATCTACAGGTAGCAAATGAAGTGATGCAACAGAAGAGGGTAAAAGTGCAAAAGAAAAAAGAAAACCTGCTTATTAAGCCATTTACAGCTTGTGGCTCTGATTTGGGGTTAAACTGGGCGATCCATGAGTTCATCAGAGCGGCTGTGTTTAAATCACCTCTGTGCTCAGGTTCACTCACTTTGCTGGTAAATTTTCTAGAATGTCAGACTTCACACAGACCTTGACTTCAGGGGATGTAATATGAGCCTGAGTGCTGCACAATCTAATTATAATGTCTGGCTATAATTACATTTCGATGAAAATCGGCTCAAAATCTGACACACTATACCGCACCATGGCTTCATGCTGAGTTCTCTGATGTAAAGCTTAATGATGTATTGTTTTAGTGACAGCAGTTATTGGGTCTAATGTGGATTTTAATGCATTCCTTAATTGATATTTATCTCCTGTCGCTGTGTTATGTCTTTATTTTGCCGCCGAGGGCTCCGGGTTCCCTATTTCATGTTTATAGTATCACAGTATATCCTGCTGTACGTTCTGTTTGTTTTTCTCCGTGGTGTGTAAATCTAAAGCGTCACTGACTCAGATAACAAAAGCTGTGTAAATCTGATCGCCTTTACTGCTGACAGGTACATTTGTGTGGGGAAAACGGATTAATCCAGGAATGTTTATTTTCAAGGATGCAGAGGGAGGATTGGACCATTCCGGAACCATTGTATAATTTCTTAAATTGTTTTAGTAAAATAATTCTGCTGACAGAAATTCCCATGTTTAAGCTCTTGTTAGCACATGCATTACCATCCACATTTAAAATCTCATTTTTTTTTTAAATAAAATTAGCAGAATTTGAATTATGGATGGTTTTAACCTTTAACCTAGTACTGAATGAATTTATCAATGAAGTTTTTTGGCTTGTCATTTCAAGTGCAAAACAAAATTGTTTGCGAAAGGCCGATTTTAAAAAGAAAATCTATCAATATTGTCTTTTTTGTGATGTTTTGCTTCTTCTAATCTAAACCATGAACATGAAGACAAACATCTGTAGGTTTCAAGTCTAGCAGATTAACACTCTGTTGTCGGGTGTTTGCGATCATATGAGCGGTTTATGATGTTGTGACTCGGTGAGAAGTGCTGCGTTGGAGCGTCTTTGTGTGGAAGGAGCCCGGAGCTGATCAGCAGCCTCTGGCCCTGAGGGGAAGCGCAGCCAGATCACAGCTGCATGACAACAGCCTAAAAACAAACCTCTGCCAGGCTGAGCGAGATGCCAGAGAGCTCCGTCTATTTCCAGCCCTCTGGATCTTCCGTATGTGCAGCTTTTCAACAGCCACTTCAGTCTGAATGTCCAGTGTTATTATTATTAATTTTTTTTAAGGTTTGCCCACAATGTAGAGTGATGATAATAGATCTGGAGTGACGCCTCTGTAAGAGCAGCTCTGTTGGGTGGCTTTGTTCAGTAATAGCACATGTTCCACTGTTTTCAGGGCTTATGTAATTTTTTCTTCCCTGTTTGGACTTTGCCCTTGTTCTCTGCTATATTTAACACTTCATCAGTTATTATTTGTCGAAGTGAACGGGTAGACGTCTTGCTGTGTTGAGGTGTTTCCATCAATCCCTCAGAAATAGTTTGCATCATGCTAACCAATGGTTTTCCTTTTTGTGTTTGTGTTGCAGGCGGACGCTAAGATGGTGTGTGACGTCGTCAGTCGTATGGAAGACACAGAGCCGTACTCCGCTGAGCTGCTGGGCGCCATGATGCGCCTGTGGGCCGACTCAGGCATCCAGGAGTGTTTCAGTCGCGCCCGGGAGTACCAGCTCAACGACTCAGCGCAGTAGTACGTCCATGTTTCTAAATCTGTTCATGTAGAGTTCTACAATCAGACGTTAGTGACTCACTGAGGTTTGGTTCAAGGTTTGTTGAACCAAGTTCCTTCTTTACTTGTGAGCGCTTTTTGGGTGATGTTTTACTTCCTGTGGTTGTCTTCTTCCTGAAACAGTCATTTTTCATTGGTAAAACTACGGCCAGACAACATTTTTAATATTTATTTGACATTTATTCTCCTTTAAGAACTTTGAGCAAGCTGTAACCCCTCCTCACCTGTGGTGGCGCTGTATCAACAGCCTCTGAAAAAAAACGGCACAAAAACCTCTGAAGAAGTTTTTTTTACCCAGAATGCCTTGTGCTTTAGTCCTTTTCTGCTTTTGGAGCGGTCTCACATTAAACACAACTTCGCTGTTTGCAGCAGAACCATTTAGAGATCTGACTGTTGAAGTAATCATTGGCTGTTTTGTTGTACAGTAGCATATTTTTAAATCACATATCAGATTTCCATAAAGGAAAATTAAAGGTCCAAATAGAGCAACAACAATAACCGCAACAAAGCACATCTCTCCTTGTTAACATCCGTTCTTCTTTCTACGCCTGTTTTAATTCAATTCCTGATTTTCTGCAAATCTCAGCTCATTGAGTTGATCACATGTCCTGAACCCCAGATAATTTCTTTCATAACAAGAATCAAATCAAAGCTTTATAGTACAATAAAGAAGAAGGTAGAGCACTTACTGAACAAAAAATGTGAGCAGAGAAGAGATGAAGACTATAAAGGCATTTTTGAAATTGGTATCATCTTTTTATTAAGTGGAGATATTGTCACAGAAGAGTTTAAGCAGCATTTTGGGATAAAAGCCAATCAAACGTGGAGAAAACATAAGATTTGTATCCAAGCTGATGGTGACATCAGATGTGAACCTTTTAGTTGCAACTTATTTATCACTTTGTGTGTGGGTGTGTGTGTGTGTGTGTGTGTGTTAAATGTCACATTAAAGATTGATGCACACTTCCTATTATGTTGTGGCCTGTGCAGCCAAGCAGAGTGACCAGCCAGTGAAACGATAGGACAGACATCACATGACCAGACCACACAAACTGTTGACAAGCATGCATTTGTGCATCTTTCCTGAGAAACCCCATAAATATGATGACATTTCAGTGAACCAGAGATCAGCTGCGGTCAAAGCTTTCTGCTCTTCTGACTATTAGAGACGTGAGCGGTATCTCTGTGCGTGGTGCAGGTTTGGTAATCATACATGCATGTAATGCGTGTTTTTATTCCATAGAAAGCAGAACGCTGCTGTGTGAAAGGAGTAGGTCCTGCCTGAAGCCACCTCTGTGTGTTTGTGTGCAAAGGCCCTGAGTGTTCTGACCTATTTACCACAATGCACATACTGTACACTCCATCTGCAATTTACAGTCCTGCCTTTGTGACACTGTCATAATTTAGAAAGGTGAACACACAACATGCATGTATGCACACTGAGAATGATGTAAAAATGCCACATGATGTGGCTAAGTTCTCTGAGTTGGCAATATTTAACAATCCATGCAGAGGCAAGAAAACATACAGTTTGAGTTGTTTGCAACAGATTTTGAATTGGACTTTTTGTTTTGTGGCTAAACACAGCAGAAGATCCACTTTAAATGCTGCAGTGCCTCTGAAGGTCATTATGCTGCAGCTGTAAATTGCTGTAAGAAACTTTAAAATTCTTTTTGGTTTTGTTTTTTTAGAAAAAACATCATTATATCCCTCATTATGGGAAATAGCTTTGGTCTCTTTGTTCTGCTTGCCTCTGCTCAGCGACGGCAGAAACCTTTCTTCTTCCTGCTGCTCTGTGGTTTTATTATGTTACTTTATGTTGCTCTAAAGAAGTCACAAGTAAATCTGTGTCAGTAAATCACACCAGAGGATGGTATCTAACCATCCCAACACTGGTTACTAAGCAACAGCCATGAATTCATTCGGCTGTGGTGACCTTCTTTTAAACAATTATGTGAAGAAACGTCACATACTTTGCCCTGAAAAAGTATTACAGATGTACCCCTGCAGATTGTTTTTATTATTTTATGCAGAATAACTGGAGTAAATGTAAAATGGAGTTTCCAAATGATGACTTATGTATTGAAAGACGAATCTATCCAATCAATCTGACCGTTTGTGAAAATATTATTGCTTCCTTGTTACATCATAATTTAACTTTCATGAGCCACATTTACTGTCAGGTCTGCTAAATCATGAAATCACCTGAGAACATGAAGTAGATACAATATCTCAAAAAAGCAACCTATGACATCCTGGTATAAAAAACTAGTGCTGTCAATCAAATTAAAGGGTTAAAAAGCTAATATAAGGTTTCTTAAGCAGCTCCTGTTTGGAGGTTTAGCAATACAAAACATGTCTATTAATTTTTTTGCACAAAATTATTCTTGGATAATGAGATTTTAGTTCTGCCTATTGTGAGCTCCTTTCAGAATGAACTGTTTTAGGGCCTCTGTCACTTTAAATACCATTAAGCTGCTGCTGGCCACGCCCCCAACTCAACATTTACACTTGCATATTAAAATGTCTAAAAACAAACACAACTATATAACCATGCACCTTCGAATAAAGAAAGTGGTTTCTGAACAATTAGTCAGCAACAATTATTATTATTTCCAGCAGCCATTGTACCACCTGACCAGATGACCTGGAGCTCAGCTGGGGTTGCTAGGTAACGGTGAAGTGCCTGCTGATTTGTGACGTTATATTCTGGAGGTTTCTGAAAAATGTATTTTTCCTAACACCAAAAAACATGAACTTAAATCCAAAAAACAGTTGTGTGTTTTTGGACTGTTTTTAGAAGCAGTAGAAACCCAAATGTGGGTTGTGGACTGTTAATGATTACAGAGACGAGCAGAAAGTGAGTTTTACATAATATGTCCCCTTTAAACTCCTCTGCTTGAGGCAGAGACTGACCCCCAGCCCAGAGGTGGTTGACTCTCATCCCGGCCACTTTACACTCACCAGTAAACCATTCCAGTTCAGACTGGAGGTGAAGCCAACAGAACCGCATCATCTGTGACAACCAACAATAAGACCCTATGGTTCCTAAACCAGACGGCCTCTTCTCCACGACGCCTTGTGATGCTGTCCATGAATACCACAAGCAGGATCAGTGACATAAGACAGCCCTGGAGGAGTCAATCAAAACATAGAACCAAGTAAACACAGAACTGGGTCAGAGACAAAGTCAAGCTTCTCAGTTGAGAAAAAAGAGCATCGGAGAGGAAAGAGGACTCTGGACAACCAAAATAAACTGGAATAGTTCAAATAGTTTTCTGAATGCTTCAGCCATGTGAAATTTTAGAATGGACAGAGTGGTTGGGACCATACATGGTAGACTCCTCCAAGTCAGAGGGTGGGATGTGGACTGTTAATGATTATAGAAAATTAAACTTTGTTTCTCCAAATTAACATTTATTAGCATTTGAACCAATTGGCCGCTCATCTTGAACAGCAACAGCCTCTCTGGGCTTTAAATCCACCACTCTTCTATAATTCTGCACATCACCAGTGAAATGAGGCGAGCACACCCAGGGGTCTGGAGTTAATCAACTTAATGCGCCATGTTGAGAAATATCAGTCTGAGAGGAAAGACTAATGCAGCAGCTGTGCACATACTATATGTCATCCAGAAACCAGACAGAAAACTTATCATCCCTTTCCAGGCTGGTTTAAATGTAATTTACGTTGCTGTCTGTGTGTGAGTCCTTAGGCGGTCAACGGTGCTGTGCATAAAATAATGTTGACATGAGTGTTAGTGCAAGTTCTGCGCGGCAAGAAGTGGCTGCAGGGTGAACGGCAAGCAGTAGCAGCACAGAGGGGTCAGCCGCGTGTCAAAGGAAAGGTCGTGAAAGACAAATGGATAAGTCGAAACAATTACTGACCTTTGACTGACCTTTCTAACTCAATTATCAAACAACTGGAGTTGTAGAAATAGACTGATAGCCTTCATAGTTACTCTGCTCACTGCAGTAGGTGGAAAGAGAAAACATTTCTTACATCTATTGTTGTAACTGCAAGGGTGTGTCACATTGTACAGCGTCTTGCAAAATTACAAGGAACTCTGACTTTTTCATGTTTCAGAGTTTCATAGAGAATATTAGTAAACTAACGAACAGCAGCATGAAGACTAAGGAACAGCAGAAAGGTCAGAGAGAATGTTGTGGATGGGGATTCACTCATCCACTTTTTTCACTTTCTAGATCCTGGAAAGGGATCTAGAAAATAAATGACAAAGAAACTGAAATGGATAAAAACAATGGATTTACTAAATTGATCAAAAGTAAACTGCAACAGTTTCTTTCTAGTAGTTCAGAAAGTGTGATTAGGAATTCTAAATATAATGTAAGATTAATAATAAAGTATGACGTTGCTAATAGTACAATGCATAGAATTAGACTGAATAGATTTCACTTTATGAATCGGGAACATTGTCACTGATACAACAGATTGGTTCATTTGTTGTTAACTGGAGAAGTTTAAAGCAGAGTTATGTTATAAAACATCAAGCTTTGAACATCAACCCTGTTTAACCCGTCAACTGGAAACAAAGAGAGAGGATGAACAAACTGCAGTCCACCCAAAGTGACAGACTGGAGCGAGGAGAGTGTTAACCAGAGGAACAGTCAACTAGACTGTAGTAATGCTGGAGGAGAGAATCTGTTGAATGGATGACTCATGAATCTGTTGTCATTGTTTGATTAATCTGAAAGTTATAAAAGGATGACAATAAGAAAGCTACTGACAAGTTTGACACAAGTTTGAAACAGACAAACAGGAGGCAGAAGTTACTCTGGTCAGCTGAAAACAACATGAAACTTCTTGGCTTCCATACAAAACAAATCATGAGTATATTTTTAAAGTTTTAAAGTTCAGACCTAAATCCTATTGAAAGATTCTCAGTAGGATTTTTGAATAGCTTTTCTCCTCAATCTGACTGAGTTTGAAATGTCTGGTAGAGAGAAATGGGAAAAAGTTTCAGTCTCTAGATGTGCAAATCTAGCAGAGACGCATCTCAAACACTTACTGTCATATTAGAGTGAAGGCTGATTTTAGTAAGAATGGAGTTAGGCGGGTTGAATACACGTCTGCCACACTTAGTGGATTTACGCAAAATACTAATAATGCTACAAATGCTTTGCTCCGGACTCTATCTGTGATAGTTTAGTGTTTCTGACACATGATAAAGGAATATTCTTCACGTTTTGCCACCTGAAAAGTCTCTGAAAATAAAATTCTTCTGATCCGACATCAGAGGCCTGGATGGATTTCACTGCTTGCAGCTTTAATTTATTCTCAATTCTCTTTTCAATTTAACTCCTCTTCCTTCTGTTGCATTAATGCTAAGAATGTGTGGGTTGTTTGATTGCCTTGTAATCTAATCATTGCCATTTCACTTTGTAAATTGAAACCTGTCTCAGCATCCAGTCGTCATTAATCCTGTCCACTCACGCTCACGGGGAGCAAACAGAGCCGATCTGTGTAGGATGTGGTGCGTGTTTGCGTTCATTTTCATTCCATAAAACACACTGTGGTTGCAGATTAATGGCCAGTTGAGTCTCAGGAGGTAAAGAGTGCTTTCTGCTTCTCGTTTTCTTCGTCTCCTCCTGACCAGCTCGTCATATTCTTCTTCCTTCTCAAACCACAATCTAACCAATATTTCCCTCTAAAATCAATAGTTCTCATCAGCGAAGCTGTGTGTGCTCGTGTGTGTATTCCGTCTACCTTTTCTTACTCTGTCAACATATCTTCTCCCTCGAGCCTTTATCTTTTTCCTTTTGAAGTAACTGAGTGTCCGCTAGCCCTAAAAGAACATCACCAATCTAAAAATAAAAAAACATTATATCCATTACGTTGGGAGGACGTTTGAGTGCATATCGTGTTCATCGCTTCTCTCAGTCCGTACTTCAGGGTTCACCTCTGCTGATGGAGAGCGTCGGTAATGTTTGGTTGTTTGGGAGAAGTGATTTGTTGTGATTGCTTCCTCAGAAATAATTTGAAGAAAGGCGTATAAGAGATGGATAAAACCTGATTAGTTGCGGAAACAGTTTGGGTTCTTTTAACCACTATTTAATTTTTAGTAATCAATATTTTTGCTGATGTTAATCTAAATTGATCTGTCACTAGCTTTTTAAATTTGATCTTAAAGCTGCAGTTTGAAACTTGTTAAATGTTTTTTCTATTTTTATTAAAAACAGCCACCATGTCGTATGAGACAGGTAAGCTCTTCCACTTCCTCCCAGTGCTATTATGGTCTGCGAAAATGCAGACCCCAAAAACAACCAATCAGAGCCAGGAGGAGGATCTTAGCGCTGTCAATCAAACTCCTGTCTGCGCTGCTCAGTGTGCTAATAGCAGAGAAACAAGGAAAACCATTTATCTGTCATCTGTGGTTATGCTAATTAGCCTTAACAATTATGGTAGGTTATGATGAGTGCCTTAAAAACAATAATTTTATATTAAAATTCAGTTCAACATTTAACAGGAAGTCAGTAAAGGCATCTAAACACAGGAGAGTGACTGTCTGCCTCTTCCTGGTTTGGCCTGTTAGTCTGATGGACAGAAGAAGGACTGAAATAAAGAGTCCTAATAATTCATTTGGGGGAGATTAAGGTGGAAAAATATGCATTAAGCCATCAATCTGCCTTAATTATGAAGAAATAATGAGCATGAGCTGAACAACGTTAAAAAGCAGTCAGACCACCCAGACTGCTGCTACTGGCCTGCAGACTGAACGATGTCTTACTGAAGGTGTTCATGACTCTGCAGACTAAACCTCTCCTGTTATTCCCGGTCTCTTGACCAGAGACCTTCAGCAAGTTCCCACTAATTGAGGGTTCAGGTTTAATACAGGAAGTCTGCAGCTACCAGTAACCATGTGTATCTTTGATTTGGGGAGGAAACTTCTGCACTATTTAAACTCAGAGAAACAAAACCAGGCCAGAAAGTCCAGCAGAAAATGTTTTCTTGGTTTTTTGAGGGGAATCAGAAACTTGCAGTAGTTCTACCAACTACAACACAACGCCAGGCAGTTAGCATGATGTAGCTGAAAGTGAGAGCAGCACTCCACACACCGCTGGAATGCATCTCTGCACGGCTCTGTTCAGGATCATTTGATTTACAGTAAAAATAAAGGTTTACTTCCAGGGATATGCCATTACACAAGCGAACAGAATCATCTCATCCTCCCTGCCTTTCTTCCTCTCTTCTAAACAAGCAGCTGCTCGCTGTGCTCACTTGGCAAGGATGTAATTTAGACATTCAGCTAGCTTAGCACCTACAGGAGAGGTAAATATGAATAATGCTTTGCACTTTAAACTTTAAAAACATTGTTCTCCTTTGTGAGAAATACAGTAAAGATGGTGAAGCTTTATCAGGTAAGATCAGCCCATCTGTTTTACTACTGAGCCGATTTTCCCGGCAGGTTGTAGTGAAGTTGATCTACAGCCAGCAGAACCCCTGAAAGAAGTACATTAACTACAGTTACAGTGACAGTAATGTAGTAGGTGGGAGTGATATTATCACTGTTATGTAATGTTACCTATAAACCACCTGAGCCATAATATTCATCACCAGCATTCTGATGTCATGGAAAGTAGGTTAGACCACCCAGCGTCGTTCTCTCTGTTTTATCTGCATCACATCCACCAGATGTACAGTAAACATAATGAAGTCATTTTGATTTTTTCTTTTTGAGAAGGCTTTGACTGGACTAAAAAAATTAGTAGAAAAGCAAAGAAAATTTTTCAAATAGCTTCAGAAAGTCTGCATATATTTTGATCAAGACAATGTAGAAAAATTACAGAGAAATCTGAAATACTCATAAGTTTATGACATCACGTTATAACAGAATGAAAATACAATGTAACCATCATGCACACATGATGGTTACATCAACTTATCAACTGGGCGATAAGTTGATTTTATGGTTTTTGAAGATTTGATTTTTGGAAAATCTGAATTTTTTCACCAATGCCCTCATTGTGTTTCCACAACTCAGAGTAAAAACGTCCACCATCTTGTTTTACAGCTTCTATTTATTTGGATTTTGAATTCATGTCAACCCTATAATATTTCTTTTTTAAATATGAGAGTAAAGTCTTATTGCAACAAGACAGTCTTGTGAATAAAGTCATGTGACAATAAAATCAAAATAATGTGTTAATAAAGTTAGTTGATGTTGAATCTGCCTCAGTGCTCATAAAAGTCTAATATTTGGGTTTGTGTAAATTTTTGTGTTCAGAGTAGTTTGGTATCCGACCATAATTTGATCTTCTGGGCAGTGATCTTGTGCTGCTGTTTAACATTTCCCCTCTGTGTGTGTGTGCGTGTGTGTGCAGCTACCTCGACAGCCTAGATCGGATCGGTGCGGCCGACTACCAGCCCACGGAGCAGGACATCCTCCGGACCCGAGTGAAGACCACAGGCATCGTCGAGACGCACTTCACCTTCAAAAACCTTCACTTCAGGTTGGGATGACCCAGAGCATGTCCACCTGCTCCCCACTCCACTCACACCGCAGAAACTCCGCTCTGTAATTAATTAGATCCGATGGTTTAAACAAGTATCTATATTTATGATTCTCTGGCTCTTTAACGAGGTCAGATTCAATTAGAGCACAGAGCGGAGGGAGCGAGAGGGGAGGCGAGAAATGGAGTGGATGAGACTTTGTCATAATTCGGCTACATATACTCTCATTTATAAAGCAACTCAAACATGGAGAGTGGCGGGTTAGTAAACTGTTAAAGGGCCGTTATTTATTTAGTTAACGATGCATCATTATGTCTCTTTCTTGCTGTTTTATCAACAAATCAAAGCTGCAGATGCACGGAGACCAGTCACAATGACACATCCTCTTCCATATTTGATCAAATATGGAAGAGAATTAGGGACAAAGAAAAATGAAGTTAATGTCAGAATTCCGACATGTATCCTCAAAATTCTGACTTTAATCTTAGAATTTGGACTTTAATCTCAAAATTCAGAATTCGATCTCAGAATTCTGACTTTTGATCGGAGAAATTTTTTTTTTAGTTTTTTTTTTTTTTGCAGTGGCCCTCATTCTCTTTTTAACAGAAATGATATTAAAGATAATATTTTGATTTTCATACCATTTCAACTAATATTATAAAAATAAGAATAAATTTTAATTTCTAAAAACCATTCAACACTGGAATTGGAAAACATTTTAAATATCCAAAATAGACATAAAAAACACTGAAACAACAATAAGTAAGATAATATCATTGGGCTTTAACAGGGAAAACTAAATACTTCAAACTGGGTGTCAAATGTTTGCAGCATTTCTCAAAATGTCAACTTTTCAAATATTTTAAAGGGGAGCATTTCTTTAATGACTCATTAAAGAAATGATTAGTTTATTTAATATGAAAGGCTTAGATGTGGTTGAGGCTTTCCGCTGAGCTGGTTGTGATGCGCCGTCGCTGTGTGTCTCTGAGAGGCACATCCTGCAGATTTCCAGCTGGGCTGCTATTATTGGTAGTCATGCGGGGTGTGGGAGGCTCCTCTGTTCCTGTAACGGGTGGGACCCGTCAGCCTGCCTACCATTAGACCCGTCACACACACCGCTGGCTCCGTTACTCTCCGGACTCAGGCCTCTCATTCCCAACACCACAAAAACACAACACAGTGAGGCTGGGTGATTTTCTGCTGGGGCAAAATGACGTAATGGATAACATCTGTTGTTTAGACATTTTCCTCTAGGTTCAAACACTTCATAGTTTTAGCTTTTCATCAGCAATTCAACCAGGTTTTGGTTTTTCCAGCTAAAAGTTCCAGGACTGCTAAGCTTAAATCCCTGCTCTATAAAAATAGTTCATATCTGTAAATGGTTTTACAAGAAAACTTAAAATGAGGGAAAAGAAGTTATAATTAAATTGTAATTGCTCTATAATTCAGTTCTTTTTGCAGAAAATAAATCATGGTGACGATTTTGTTCACAGCCTTGAATTTACAGGAGATTTTTTGCCTTAACCTTAATACAGTCAAATATGTACATTCAGGCTCTAATATATGCATACACCTCCATTAATGTTGTGTTTAATGGTTCGGCTTTTAAGTTTACTCTGAAAATGTTCAGCAGGATTCTTGCTTGTGCCACTCCAGCAGCTTAATGTTTTAATGTGGAACACCTAACTGTCAAAGTATCAGATATACTGACCCTAACCATCAGCTTTAGATGAAGGCAGGTTAGTTAGGATTTCATGCTGGAACTCCGGTGTTGACTGAGACCGAGAACAAAGTCTGCAAAAGTCTCAAAAATCTTTAAACTCAACGGAAATTTGAAGCTGTCCAGATGGACAGGTCAACTGTGTTTTTATTCTGTATTCTACTTGAGTTTCAGTAATTCTGTCTTCTGCATTATTCAAATTATTAAGATAACTTACCTTTGATTGCTTAATGGCATTTGTTGCTTTTGGAATTGCTGTCTTTTCTTGTTTAACAATTTAGTTTTTTGTTCAACTTCTCCAGCAGTTATGTGGATTTCGTTGATGTGCAACTTCCTAATGGAGAATTAGCTACATGTTACTGACATGTACACACATTGGAGCCTGTGTGTGTAATTATAATCCACTTTTTTCACTCCAAGCTGAGCTGCCAGACCCTTCAGGTGTTTCAGTCCATTATTGTATCCGCAGCACAGATAATCAGAGTGTAAACAGTTTCCAGAGTGGAACTGTGTTTTTAGATGCTAAAATGGGAAGATAGACAGTGTTGCGCCTACACAACCTTTTATTTTGCTGTATTTGTTTGTTTCTCCTGTCCTGCAGGCTGTTTGATGTGGGAGGTCAGCGGTCGGAGAGGAAGAAATGGATCCACTGTTTTGAAGATGTGACGGCCATCATTTTCTGCGTGGCTCTGAGTGGTTACGACCAGGTTCTGCATGAGGACGAAACCACGGTAAGAACCCGACGAATATTTTACATATAGATTTATTTATAGCTGTTTTATCATTTGTAAATGTGGTTTCAAGTCAAATAAATCCCCTTGAGCCAAACAGCTGTTTGTAACTTAGTGAGTTGAAACAGCTTAAACACCTGACAAGTCAGAGATTCTTATAGTAGTATTATTTCTAATGCGAAAATGCTCCTGTATGTGGCTTATTCAGTAAGCCAGAAAAAAAATTAAGGATTACATAAATGTGTTTAATAAATGTTATTGAAAGGGGATTTTTGAAGCTGTCAATCTCAATAGTAACTTTACAGTGTGTAATTAATTTATCTGAAAGATGAACATAAAGATAAAAACTCAGATTTTCTTTCCATATATATTTGAGCATCTGTTGCTTTTCAGTTATTCCAGAAGAAGGGAAAGTTTCTGAAAATAGACGCGATGTGTGTTTTAAACGTAGAAAGTGTTGAATAAGCCGACAGTAAACAGACGGCCTGTGGAAAGGCTTCAGACAGGAAAGGATAAATGTCTCCAGAATTTAGGAACAGGCATTTCGGTTACAGAGAACACTTTAAAAAATGATCAAAGTTCATTCAGAGCTGCAACAAGCCGTCTGAGTAAACATCGCTCAAAACCCTTTCTACCATAATTAGGATTTGCTGAGTATCTTGAAGGTAAAATACGTCATTATTGACCTAAAGCATCATAGTCTGCATTCAGAAATAATATTTGACCAATAAATCTCAGGATAATTTCAGCCCTTTGCCAATTTGTACCCTCATTTTTCACTAAACCAGTGATTCTCAAGTCCTAAATCAGGCCCCTGTTGTGCTTTCCTAAACTTTCAAACCATAGAGCTTATACATGTTTGCATCATTGTACACTCTGACATGGTAAAGTGAATCCAAAATGTTCACATACTTTTACATTTTTCATTTGCAATACATTTGAAATATTCTCTAATTTCGATACAGCAGAGAAACTACCTCAAATTAGCGTGTTTCCATTAAACCAGTTTATTTTTGTAGACCTAATTTGCACAATTCTAAGGTGAATGGAAATGCAGCTGGTGCTGTGAATACGTTTTGAAGTCATTCGATGACATTTTAAACAGTAATGGAGCGAATCGTCAGCATCACTAGAATCCCGTGGATTGGTTCGTAACCACACAGGGAGACACAATCCATCATGGAGGAAATAAATGGAGAACTTTATTGACTCATTTAACACAGCCGTTCCTGTAATTGTTAGACGTCTGTAAACTTAAACACTTGCAGTGAGACAAAACTGTGACGTTTTCACAGAAACCCAGGGATGCTTTAAACAGACCTGATCTTTATTCTGTTATCCATTTTTATTATCGCTAAGCTAGAAATTATGTAGGAGCTCTAATTAGCAGACAAATGTTTCTCCTCCTGGCTCCAACCTTCTCTCTGTTTTACTATTGAAAGCCTCCAGTTCAGCAAAAATATTCCACAATTTGGAAGAAAAAGCGAAGGACCTCCCAGTAATTGGACCGAGGAAGCAACACATAACACAGCGGAGCAGTTAAACTCACTGCTCTGCTGGAGTTTTAACTAGCAAGCCACTTTTCTTATAATGCTAATCTGCCTGTAACGGCAAGGAAGCAGTGGAAACATGGATTTGAATCCATCTTCACTCCTGGTTATTATTCAGTGACAAGTTCTGGTTCAGGTGTTTTCCAACAAGACAATTATACTGATTTGAAAATTATTTATTTTGGTTTCCTTTTTTTTTTTTTTACAAATAAATTCTGAAAAGTTTGGTCTGCATTTGTTTTCAGCCCTGTTCAGTCCGCTTTAATTCAACTCCAGTCTGTTTGTCTAAAAAGACCAGTTCGTTTGGTGAAGTGTGAATGCTAATCACCCTCTGAAGCGCAACAAAACAGCAAACTCTGGTCCACCTAAAAACCTCGGTCTCAGTTCATTTGACGTGAACTCTGCTGCGGTTTGAATACATATGTGAATACAAAGTGAACCAGAGTCCGCTCCAAAAGCGCTACAGCGCAAGGCATTCTGGGTAAATGCAACCTAAACACACGCAAAAGTTTAATGCCAGCAAGAAAAATGGTTTGTGGTCTTTTACCAAAGACAAAACATAAATCCTATAACCGCTAAAATCTGACGCCACTAGGTTTATGTTATATTTTATGAAGAAGGAAATATAAACATAAAACATCAGTGTCTTCTGATGTTTTTGCTTCGTTTCCTTCAGTAGCTCTTGGTGCAACGACACAGTTAATTTTTGGTCTTGTGAGGTGAGAACCTACCAGAGGACATGTTTGCTGTTTTCTTCACATGGCTTCTGGTAAAATGTGATGCCTTCATAAAACAGCTGCATTTCTGATTCTGTTTGCTAGTTAAGCTGCACAGTATTTCATTTTTCAGAGTAAATGCAGCTGAATGCAAATACAGACTTTTCAGATTTTTATTTCTAATAATATTTCTTCTACATCAGAGTTTATACATGACTTTCACCGCGTCAGCTCCCAGTAAAACCAAGTGTAGTTTTTGGTCGTAACGTAACAAAATGTGAAGGAATTGATATGATATTGCAAGACGCTGAACTTTTCAGGTTAACAGTCTCTCTTTCCCAAAACAATTTGGGATCAGTTAAAAGAGATATCTTAAAACAGTAATAATTTATAAACCATTTAAATCTTGAACCAGAATGTTAGATTTTAGCACCAGCTCATGAAGCTGATATAACCTGCTGTGAGAAGCAGAGAAACACAGAGCCTCCTGTCTCTATATTTCAATAATTGGACTCATAAAATGAACACTTGCATGCAAACAGGCTGAACTTTAGTCAAAGGGAGGCGTATAGTTTTATAATGTCAAAACACCTGTGAAAGGACCTGTGGGTAAGTAACAGAGCTGATGTGTGTCACAGCAATGGAAAGCAAGCTCAAGCTGAATATTAACTTAGTGGATTAGTCATCTGCTGTGCAGAGCAGAAGTATTTTCCTCCTTACTGTATTAGATTAGACTTAGACAACAGTGAATTTGGTCACAAAATGTTGTTGCTTGGCTACCAGAGTGCAAATGAAAAACACTAAAAACCATATTACTCTTGTGTTTTGCTCACAAAAATGGGTAACACTTTATTTGACGGGTTGTGTTATATTATTATTATATTACTGATTACACTTTAAAAAGTATGTAGCTTTATCTTATTAAAGCTAAAGTGTAATCAGTAATATTGTTATAACAAATTTATGTCAGATCATGATTTCTTGGTTAATGTCAATTTCCAACATAATTTGTGTAGTATATATTTAAAAAAGAAAAAACTCATACAAATACATTGCACAGGTATGTGAGGAATATGATAGGCGGAAAGTTTTGAAGATAACAATAAGACCAACAAATTCAGGTCACATCAGTACCACAAAAAAGGAGAAAAAATAATTTCATCTAAACTTACGTAGTTCATTTTGAGCCCTTGTTAGTGCTTTGGTGACAAACATAGAAAACATGTCTTCCGATTTTTATAAAATTCTTATGTTAATTCATTGATTCTTATCCATTTTATAAATTTCTTTCATGATTCCGTTGTTGGCGGATCCTTATTTTACCATCAGATATTAAAACCTTTCACTCCAGGAAAGTTTTGAGCTGCTTGGTTTATGTTTTCTCTGTTGGTAAAAACAATAAAAGCTCCTGATAGGCTTCGCCTCCCAGGTCTGACTGGTTTCCGATCGGTGTCTGTTGGTACAAACACGCCCTGCACCACTTACTCTCTGTCACTCCCTTCCTTCTTCTTCAGATGCGCATGTACTGTGTTTGGTCGTTGCTCCTCTTCATCGTGTTCTCTGAAATGACGACTGCTCATTGTGAACGCTGCCTTCCTGCCCTGTGAACTCTCTCTGCAGCACCGGATGTGTGTTAGCATTAGCATGTCGGGCTGAGGAGGGGAGGGGAAGCGGACGCGGGGGGCGGGTCCCTTGCGTTTTTCTGTTCCTTCTCTAAGCTCCGCCCTGCAGCATCTCTGGCTCCTTCTACTCCTCTTGTCACTGTCGCCACCGACTGTGCTCTCTAACCAATCAGCTGTCAGATGCAGATGCTCCACCCACAGCCAGGTATGAAAACCACCAAATAGGTTGACACACTCACCTTAGCGGCTGAAAGCAGGTCCTCTCTGTGTTTGTTGTTTTCTCTGTTTTATAGCTAGAGATGCACCGATCCCTTATTAATATCGGTATCGGTCCCGATATTGAAAAAGATCTTAGATCGAGTATCGGCGACATTGTTCCCGATCCATAAGATCTATTCGATCTAATTCTATGCTTTATTTATTTTACATTATGTTTCCTAATTGCACTTTTTGAGCCATTTGAAAGATGATTTATTGCACCCTGTTGTTTTTCAGTTTCTTCATTTATTTATTTTACATTGGCTGTTTTACTCCTAATTGAACTGACCAAAGAAATTAAAGTTGTTTTGACATTTTTGACCAAGCGTGTGCAGCTGTTGGTATATTTAAGTGAGCTGTACTGGAGCAGAATTGTCAAATAAATTCCTAATTTAGTACATATATGTCTGCATAAAAAAAAAAAAAGAAATGTTTTAAGTCAGTTCAGCTGTTTTTTTGTATCGGATCGGTAAACCTCAGATATTGGTATCGGAAATGAAAAGGTGCATCTCTATTAATAGATCTCTCTTCTTCCTTTTCCTCGTTTGTGAAACTCCAACAGTCGTTTCTCATGAATCCGGTCGATGGATCCCATCGATCTCTTTCTCCTCAAGTTAATGTTGGATCAGAACCAGAGAGAAACTGCTTTCAGCTCACAGTTTGAAGGAATCTGTCTGTTTTTATTACCTGTTACATAAAAAACCCACTGAAACAGCTAGTTAGTTTCCTCCTTAATCCATCATTTATTGTAATGCAATGTGAATAATTAGGTGACAATGATTCACAGAAAACACAAATTAAGCATGAGAAATTTTGTAAAAGGAAAAATAATCAAAGTATTCTGGTTTTATGTAATAATCAAGGTTTGATACTTCATAACTAAAGCAGCTGCAACATTAATTTAGCAGCTTTTACATCTGCTATTAATGTTTCTACTTATTTCTACATTAGAACCCTGTGGAGTTATTGTTGTGATCATTTAACTGCATACAGTTCTGGTTTGATGTTTTCGCCCACTCATCATCACCGTCATTTTATTATGATATTTGATTTATTAAATTGTTCCTTTTTCAAAGTGATGTGATTAGGCAACATATTGTGGTTCCACAAGTTGGATTTATTACAGCAGAAGGTTAAAATTATACACAATCATATTCGGTCTCCTATAAAGTTGCACTGTTTTTGTAGTCAAGAAGGGATTTCCCACCTCTCTCTTTTTTATTTTAGTGTTTCAAAATAATCCCAAAGCATTAACCTTCCCAAAGATTCATGCTTTGGGAAGACATTTCCAGAAGCTGGAAATTCACCTTCTTCAACTTTAATTGGAGATACAGTATCTCTTAATAAGACCCTCAAAATAATTTTACATTTGTATTAGTGGGTCCTTGATGAATGGGTGCAAATTTTAAACCTTTTTAGTTATATTAACTTTTAAAAATGGTTAATATTTTTAATAGTTGATATTAAAAAAATATTAACAAAATGATTGCTTTCATTTTGTTAGTTTTCTGTTTAAAGCCCTTCACTAATTACTGAGCTGATTCATCTTTGGTTGTCAAGTCAGGTTTAATCAAACTGTTGTCACATGAGGAAATTGTGCTCAGTAGCGCCCCTACAGGTGAAAAACTTCACAGGGTTCATTTTAGTTTAACATGATGCCGTTAGAGCAGACTAACACACTGCTAACATCTCAACATGCATGGCTTCATTAAGCTCACTGCCAGTGAGTCTTACTAATCATTTCTGAATGTTGCATGCTGATACAAAATGTTAACACACAAACTCAGATCACAAACTGTGGTTTACGAGGAACTCCCCCAAACTTCTGTTCTGCTTTTTGGTTTTAGCTTTCATCACAGTTCCTCCTTTAGCTCAGATTATGTGTCGTTTGCACACGTCATGATATTCTGCAGTTTGGAGTTTTTTCACATTGAGTTTTGTCCCGTTTGACATGTTCTGATCTCTCTCCTGCAGAACCGCATGCACGAGTCGCTGAAGCTCTTCGACTCAATTTGTAACAACAAGTGGTTTAACGAGACTGCCATCATCCTCTTCCTTAACAAGAAGGACCTGTTCGAAAACAAGATCATCAAGTCTCCGCTGACCATCTGCTTCCCAGAATACACCGGTACGTCATTCACAGTGACTGTTCCCTTTATGCTGGATTCTGGTTAAAACATTAGAAAGTCACCAACTTGTCTGACCTCTAGAAAAAACAGACAATCCCAATCTTTAGACTTTTGCTCAACGTCTTTTTTGGGGATATTTTTTCATATTCTACTGACATGAACCGTCTTAGCATTCGTTGGATGAATCTGACTTCCGTTTCACATGCTCAGTGTACAGATATTAATCAAAAATGTATGAGGAATAAAAATAAAAGATAAAAGGAACAACACATACGTAATATTACTTTGTTATAAAGACAAAGAAAATCTGTTAATCAGGTGAATTGTTTACTTTTTTATTGACATTACTTCCCCAATATAAAAAAAAACTATAACTTTCTCTAAAATCCAACTTTTTAAAGAAATGAGCTTTTAAGTTGCATGCAGTTTTCAGTTTAAACCACTAGATGGCTCTCCATCCTGGAAACAAGACCTTTACTTCTTTGTGGATTTTAATTTAATATTTAGGTTAATTTTAAACAGTTAGCCAACAATTTATTTGTAGATTTTTTTCTTTGCTTTTGAATACTAAAATAATTTTTCTTGCACACATTTACAATAACATTAGTCCTAATAAATTAAGACTCAGATAGTACAAAGAGCCCAAATGAAAAACAATCTACTTGAGCAGGTAGTTTTTAGAAGTAACATTTTGCTAATTAATATACTTAAATTTCAATCATGGATTTTTCTGAAGGCAAAACCTTTATAAATTGAAATTAAATTAGAATTCTCTTTTTGTCTTTCTTTTCTACAACTAATAAAAGTTGAGTAATCACAGTGGCCATTTTACACAAAAAGGAGGAAATATTCTGCTAAATTTTAGACAACAGAGCTGCAGGTTCATGTTATCAACCAAAACAGGTCAACTGGGGACTATGAATCCTACCAGGGATGAGAGACAGAGTAAAAAAATGAAAACAGCAGAAGAGAATGAAATCAGGGCTTTCAGGGTCCAAACTGCCAGGGCCTGAGTGTGTGTGAGACAAGAGAACGCACGAGACAAAACAACTAAACATGAAAACGCCTGAGAGTGGGAGGAAAATTAGGAAGAAAAAAAACTGTGGGAAAAAAGGGTACAGAAAGACAAAAAGCAGCAAGACTGTGAGAACGAAGGGATTAGGATTCCAGAGCTGTCCCTTCACCTCTTCATCCCTTCCCACTAGCCGGTCTCCGACCAACTTCCTGCCGGAGCAGACAGGCAGCGGCTGCTGATGGCTGAGAGCCACCGAGACGTCGGCGACGCTTGGACCAAAAATGACTCCAGTCGCTGAGATCAGACTCATCCCAAAAGCATGAGAACAAAGGAAAGCAAGCCAAGAGCTGGCAGAAGGCGGCGCTCGCCCTAACAGCTAATTATGAACTGGACCTGAAAGGAGCCACAGTGGATTTGGCTCCGGCGTCAAACTTATCACCACACTCACTGTACAAATAATGACTCCAGTGTTTTTAGCTTCAGGTTGTCAGAAGTGTCAGAGTTTTGTTCTGTAGCTGCTGGTTTATCATAGTAATCCAGGAGAAAGCGGCGCACTGCGGCAACAATAACGGGACGTATTAATGTCCATCACTTTCCATTTATTGGAGCAAACTCACAGCTGCAGTTTGTCTCAGAAAGTTGTCCATGCATCACGTTTATTAAAGCGCGCTGGCAGTGAGCTCAGCACACCTCAGCACAATGTTTGCTGAGCTCAAGAGTCAAAGGTTCGGTTTTCAGAAAGAAAATCACAAAATAGCGCTGATGGAGGGAAAAACGGGGATAATGGGAAGTAGGAGGCAGCTCACGGATCTAAACGGTTCAAATGAAAAATGCATTAAAAGCCCCATCGTAAACAAGGTTATTAAAGTTATCAAAAATAAGCTAAATAATGAAATCTGAAACATTTTCATTAACAAATAAATAAAAACAGTAATTAATGGGGAAAACTAGCTGGAACTATATTCTGCATGTATTATGAAAATATGCTGAAATTAGAATTATAATACCTTTTGTTTTTGTGTTTATGGATTTATTCATTAGTCGTTCAAACTGATGTGGAATTTATTTTTTTCCGCACAAGCAGTTTACGTTAACTGTCAGGAAATGACAACACTCCTCCTCTTCCTGGCGGCGATTACACTAGTTCACAAAATGACGGCTAGTCTGAAAAATGGCGACAGCAAAAGTACGGAAAAATGCCAGAGCCAGTTTGTTGTTCAACAACAGTCAACTACATTTTATGAAAACAGTATCTTCTGTTGAGTACTCATTAGCCTATCAATGTATCACAATACAATACTGCAACCTTTTTGAATTCTGTACCTAAGAATTAACCAAAGTATAAAATAACTAAAAGTTATATAAACTAAACTAAAACAAAACTAACAAGAACTATAAACTGACTGAATTTAACTGCTTCAGTAAGTTTCAATTAAAACTAACTGAATTAGACAAACAAAAAGTCAAAACTAAATAAAACTAAACAAATAAAAAAATCTATCAAACTGGTCATAACTCCTGCTTCATGTCCTCTCTGGGTTCCATCTCCAGGTCCAGATAATTACGAAGACGGGATTGGCTACATCAAGTCTCAGTACGAAGGCAAGAACAAGTCGCCCAACAAGGAGGTGTACTCTCACGTGACCTGCGCCACGGACACCAACAACATCCAGTTCGTCTTTGATTCTGTCACAGATGTCATCATAGGCACCAACCTGCGGGGCTGCGGCTTGTACTGACCGGATGCTTTCACTTCTGTGGTACCTTGTTATGTCACGTGTGTGGGGCCAATTCGATTGGTCATCTTGAGAGAGTTGGTCAAATGATGTCCTCCTTTACTACAGAGCAGACTGTTGGTCCAGCTTGATTTAACTCGTTGGTTGGTTGGCTGAAACTTCTGCTTGTTTAGTCCTGGACCACTCCCACTGCGTGCTGTTGTTTTTCTGACCTTACCTGTCCCGAGTTCCCTGTCCTAGCCCCTCTGTCTCAGGCCTTTATACCAAACAATGGTGTCTTGGTTCATTCTGTAAAGGGGCAATTGTGAGAAAAGCTTACAAGTTTGTTAGATAAGCCATTAATGCATACATAGTGTTGTAAGAAATTTCCATTGCTTAATGCTTCATTCTATTTGACCTAATATCACGAGATTCCTCACCAACCTTGTTCAGAATCCAACATGGCCGCTGCATGTGTATTCTTAGCTCCTATAATTACCTGATTTTTTTGCATTACTGAGTTTGCATTTCATTGAATCAGTCGCACACACAGTACTCTGCTATCTTTGTTACAGTGATTGAACACAATAGCAACCAGAAAATTGGGTTGTTTTGCTACCACAGTTAGCTGGTCTCTGAAGACAAACTTAAGCTAATGTCTGTGGTTATAACTGAACACTCCTACATTAGCTATGTCTTTATATTAATGGATTTTTTGTGGAATGTGACTCCAAATTATTCAAAAGAAAATGTAGCTTGAGAAGCTGAAATACCTAAACGTAATGCTCGTTGACATCGTTTGCAAAGCAGCCAATCCTATTTTTCCTAGATTAGCTGTAACTCCTGAGAGCGGAAATGAGGAAAACTGTTGATATTCTGCGGTAGTGTTAAGACGGTTTACACTGTCTGTATTAATATATATTAAGGTATATTTGGTGTTTGAACTAATAAAGTAGGGAGTTATTAGCATTTTAGGGGATATTTTATCTATTCGTTGGCGGTTGTGGTCCATATCTCCTATGAATAGCAGGGATGTCACACTTTTCTCTACACTGGTTTCTGCATAGTGACAAGTAATGTATTGTTTGGACCTGGAGTATTATTTACCGTTTCTAATAATGAAAACCATTTTAGGCTAGTTTTTCCTCTGACTTCTGATATGAGACATAGGACCTTGGAAGAGATCTGAGAATCAACCATATTTTAAACAAAGAACGTTATTATTAAAAATCTCACCATCTTAACCGAAAGTAAATACTTTCAACTCCAACGTTTCTTATTACATAATTATCAATTGTGTATTTTTATTTGTAGACAATTAGGATGTAAATGGAGGAAAACAGGATCTGAGCTGGGAGGAGGTTGCATCATTGCCTCATGTTGCAGTGTGCATGACTCCATTATGAAACCACTTAAAACAAAGGACTAGAAAAGCTGACTCAGCCTGGAAGCTACATATAGTGGCTGGATGGATGCATCGATTTCACCCCACCCTGAGACTTCAGCCATTATCTGAGGCTGCTCTCTGTAACATTCCTACTGTCTGCCGTGAAAACCCAGAGCTGAGCTTTGGAAGACTGGAACCTGGAGAGAGTAGATGGCTGGGATTTGGGTTCAGATTGAATATTATTACATGTTATGGAAGGTAGGAGTGGGCGTTTATCATATCGTTTATCATTTATCGTGATAAAATTCCAATTGATGTCTATTACCTGCGTTTTTTATGTCAAAATTAAAAAGATTTTATAAAAACACCACTTCTGCAAAAACTCAACTTTCAATAAAAAGATTTGGCACTATGATGAGGTGGAGGTTTATTGGTAGTATCAAAATTGGTTTATTTTTCAGAACCGTAATGGGAAGACTTTTTATGCATCACGACTCACATGATCAACAATCAGATGTTGCCACTGGCACAAACCACGAAGAAGACAACAGGAAGTAGTTGGAGGATAATGGGGCGGCCATGTTTTTTTAATAACTTAACACGTGAACAAACTTATTCACATGTTATTTTAATTGTTTCTTTTTTAATGGAAACACTGCAGTAGCAAAATGTGTCTGATGTGAGTGGATTTACTGCTGTGATTCGTGCTTCATCACTCCCATTCTCCGCCTCACTTTTAAACAGGTAGATGACATCATCAGCTCCTCTTTCCACATCTGCGCCAAATTTCCTAATTAGTGACGGAGCGTTCCCCGAGGCTGTTGATTGGCCTGCTGTGCATGATTCTGCTTGTGGATTTTCTGTATCTGTGTGTGTTGGCAGATTGCGTACAGTTAATGGTGTGTGTGTGTGTGTGTGTGTGTGATTTAGCAGAACAGGAAAGGTCAGCTCACAAACGTGTGTGCACGTGTTGTGTTGGGAGACAGCATCAGCTCAGGGGTGCAGTGGTGGAGTCAGTATCTGTGGATTAATTACCCGCAAGGCACCTGTCTACCCTTTACGCTAACACAAACACACACAGCAGCACAGGCAAGTGTACACACATGCACTGAACGCACAGAACGGCCCTCGGGTTTTTAAAATGTCGCCACACCTTCCTTTGCCAAATGTTCCCATCGTTTGTAGCTAAAAGCATCAGATGGATTCTGGTTGATTTGGCAAACAGAAAATCTGCTGTTTGTGTGTAAGAATAATGATGCACTGTGTTCTTAAAAATCTCTTGGTAGAATATGTAGTACAACAAAATTGTATTCTTGTTTTGTATTTTTTTGTTGTTGTTTATTCTGTGCATTAAAATTACTTCATTTTAATGCACTGTGCATTAAAATTATTTAGTAATAAAGTTATCCTTACTTTTTTATGGAAAGTACTTTCCATCTTAATCCACAGGGGAAGTTGCATGTTTGTTTGTTTTTTAATGGAAACTAAATTCTTGGGTCTCCAAATCCAAAGAATGCACCGTACTGGCAAAATTTTGTCTTAAAATTTTTTGTTGTTGTTTAATCTCACTGAATTAAGCCAGAAAAGGCTTTAAAATAGGATAGTAGCAAATGAGCGCAGTTTATCAGTTTTGTTAGTTTTTTGTTTCTAGTGCCTAACATCAAGATCTGTCACCAGTTGGAGGAAGACATCCTGCTGAATTTGCCGTTTACGTGACGTTCTGTAAGCTGTAGTTCACAGTGATAAAATGATAGTCTTTGTTTTTATTTGCCTTGCAGCAGAAAGTGACAACATACTATTTGAGCTCCATCTCCTTGATTCTGGCAAGAATCAAGGAGACTAATAATACTTGATCAGTACTATTAGTTTACCCCCCAGTTTGTTCACAGAATAAACATAACTCAAACATAAATGATCTAATATGTATTTTGTACATCTAAATCATTTAGTGTAAGAGTTTGTGAGTTGCAGCTTTAAGCATTTTGCATATTTTTGGTTAAAATAAATAGGTTTTTTTGGGCGTGGCGTAGGGGTTAGCGCGACCCACATTTGGAGGCCTTGAGCCCTCGACGTGGCCGTCGCAGGTTCGACTCCTGGACCCGACGACATTTGCCGCATGTCTTCCCCCCTCTCCTGACCACCTTCCTGTCAGCCTACTGTCAAATAAGGGACACTAGAGCCCACAAAAAAAAATAATAATTGTTTTCCAGAAGTGAAATGTCTTTGCAGATATCTTAGTCTCTGGTTTATTGGAAACATTACGAAGTGACATGTGGTAAAGTCATTTTGGTTTACCTGATGTTGTACATGCACCCCTCAACATGGCTCCTATTGATTCCTTTGATTTCCAGAAAAAGCTTAAAGGTTTTTAAAAGCTTTTGATAAATCAGGATGCATAGAAGGATTCTGCAGGAATCTTCTCGGGGTCAGAGACTGGTGACTGTGGACAAGGTCACCAGTCTCTCACAGGAAACCAAACATTGAACCTAAATCCTATATTTACCTTACTTTTTTTATTATTATATCCTATATTTGCATTACATTGCAGGGAAACATGACTTTTATGCTGCACTCCAGTTGCTAGTTCTCAAATCTGGAAATAATGTAACAATCAAATTAAACTTGTTTGAGAAATTTCAAAATGTTGTTGACTATCTTGTTTAAGTATTACTATTAGTAACAAATTTTATGAGCACAATGTTTGTCCGAATGATTTATTAAGATTCAAACGTTTATCAGGTCAAATAACCAGTTTGTAACGGCATCTGGCACTTGGTTTTATACACATTGCAGCTATGCAGCTATGTTGTAATTTGAAAGCAGGGTTGGTGAGAAACATTTGAGCTTCAGAACCAGAAATGCACCTTCTGATAGTCGTTTCACTTTATCATTATGTTTTTAAGCGAAAGCTGCTGTCTCGTTGTTTCCTGTCTTGCGATATCGGTTGGCGTCCTTCCTGGGTCTAAACATGAGGAAACGAAGCAGAATTATGTGTGACTTTTGATGGTGTGTGTCCACTGGGATCAGTGGTGTGGTATTCACATCGTTCTGCCTCGTCATGACCGGGTACATTACTTTTCTATGATGTTTTGCTTTGTTTTTAAAGAAGAAAGTCCGCTGACTATCTGATAACTAAATTTTAGTGCCATATTTAAGTGGTGGCATAATTATTAGTCAAATAAATAAAAAGTAGATAAACTCTCAAGTTTCACTTTTAGCTTCAAGCATCAGGCATGCCAAGGTGAGTGAAGCACCAGGGCTGTTTGGTGGGAAATTACAAACTTTTTTTCTGAGTCATTGTTGCTGTGCTTGAGTCACAGTGTTGTTGATTCTGTAGCAACAGCCCAGATGTATGTATACACGGTGTTCATGAGCTTCAACGGCCGGGTGGCTCATGTTTCTGGCTTGGCTGAAAATCCTCTGGCTGTCTGGCTGAGCTGGTGGTCAGATTATGTGTAGGGAAGCATAGAGCGTCAATCTCACAGTGGTAGTTTACTGTGGTTTTATGGCGTTAGTGAGATAAAACCCACATATGAAATAGTAATGGGGCTAAAACTGCTACTGTTTTCTTCAGAATACATCATCCTGGATTGTGACAATTGGTTACCGAATTTTATGATGGTGTTCAGGAAAATGCTTCTCCTTGTAATTAAGAGCTAGTTAATTTAGTTAAATGGGAGTAGATTAAGTCTCTGCAAACAGTCTCTAGCTGTCAGGATTCACAAAAGTTGATATTTTCATTGTTAGTTTTATCTCTTCAACCAAGTTCAGTAATTATTATGACTATTTTTAATTGGAAAAAAGCCTTTCCATTGTTTTAATTTGAAAAAAAAAAGACGTGAATATGAAACCTGAAAGACAAGTCAAGACCTGATGCCTTTTACTGTCTTTAGCAATAACAGCTAAAGCAGTTTAAGATTTACCAAAGCCCACAATACATGAGGAAATGGACCAAACATCCCAAAGTTTCCAATTAAAAATGTATTAGTGAAAACCTTTGGGGAGTTTCTTCTTAGTTTATTTAGTCAGGGTTTTTTTTTTTTCAAACATAACTTAAATGTATGTCTTTATAATAAATGCAAGCCTTGAGTTTTGCTCATCTATACGTTATAGAACATGTAGAAAGTTTTTTCTTTAATAAGCAGTGAAGAACCAACATTTCTTAGCAGCTTATAGTGTTTGTATTGATTAAACAGTGTGATCTGCTCATTCAGCCTGACCTTCCAGAACATCCAATTGTTTCTTAGAAGTAAAGTACCACGCTGTAGCACTAAAGCAGTTAGGGGTTAATAGGATGGAAACAGCGTTGAGAGAAGAACAATGAGCCAATCAGTGTGTCTCTGTGTAGATGTGTGTGTGAGGGCCAAAAGCAAATAACAAAACTTGATCTTTGTTAGTAAATATCTAATCTGTGTTGGCTACATAAAATAGGGATTTGTGGTTAATGTAGTTTATCTGTCATTTCTCGGTGTAGATCTTAAATTCAGGTAAAAAATGCCGCGTGGCTGCAGCACAGAGAAATGGTTGCATTTGTGCCACATTTTTATGTTTGTTTGATTTTTGCCCTAACAACAGCAGCATAACAAGCTGCTGACGTGCCACAGTGCTACAGATGAAGAACTAAACCAAAGTGCCAAATATTTTCCTTATTAGCCCCAGAGCAGCTCCAGTCCTGACCTTGCTTGCATGCCCTTACAGTATGAGCGATCTTCTGATTTTCAGTCTCACTTTGCCGTAATGAGCACTTAAGCCGAGGAGTCGCTCGCTCTCCTGCAGGAAGTCTCCCGGCATCAACTGTGCCTTTTCTCATCACACCCATAACCCAGCTCTTCTGTTACCATAAGTTAACTCTGTCTCCATGCCAACCAACACTGTAAACACTGTCCAGGTACTGCAAAACCTGCACAAACTGTAGATGGATGTGTATATACTGTATGTGTGCAAGTGCTAAACTGTTTGTGCTGTAACTCCCTCTCTGTTGATAATTTATTGAACATTGTATTTATACATGAGACAATGATAATAAAGCACCACATGAGCAACCGGAGATGTGTGATTATATTCCCTCCTAAAATGTTTTTCCTGGATATCAAGAAGTTTATTAGTGTTGCTGTCGTTCTTCGCTTCTCTTCCTCCGATTTCTTTTTCTGGGTTTGTGTTTTTTTTCTACAGCTGTAATTATTTATTAACAAAGGATTTCCGTAAACAAGTAAAACAGCCGCTTGTTTGAGTGCGAGTCAAATGAGAGCAGCATAATGGCTTAGGAAAATGTTGAAGCATTAATTCTAGAGAAAAGTTTCCCTCTTTGTTCTCTCATCACTCTTTCGCTCAACTTTTAATAGTAACATGTTATTGTGTAAATCTTCACTTTTGTTGAGTTGCTGTTAACTTTGAAAATTTCCTCTTTTTTCTCATCTTCCTCGTCATCCGTCCTCATCATCCCGTTTTCCTGTTTGTTCCCGCTCCTCTCTCACCGTTTCCCCGCTCCTTTTCTTCCTCGTCCGCAGAATCGCATGCACGAGTCTTTGATGCTGTTTGACTCCATCTGCAACAACAAGTTCTTCATCGACACCTCCATCATCCTCTTCCTCAACAAGAAGGATCTGTTTGCAGAGAAGATTAAGAAGTCTGCACTCAGCATCTGTTTCCCAGAGTACACAGGTCAGAGATTTTTTTCACTTAAAGAGGCAGTATCAGATTATTATAATGTTATTCCCTCATCAAAACATACTTGGAGTGTTACCTTGATTCTTTCATGCATTTTTGAGAAATCCTTTAATCTCCATTGCAACCATTCAGCTGTGAAAAACGCATGGTTGGACCTAGCTCCGCCTTTGAGACGCAGCTCCTCCTCCACTCAGCTCCTTCAGACTAGCCAGCAGCAATTAGCAAACATCTGATAGAACTGTGCATCTGCTGAGCTCGTTCTAGGAGTTACTTCTCAGAGCAACTCTGGTAAAAACATTAAAGGGTTAATAAAGGAGCCATGTTGTGATGATTTCTTAAAGGCAGAGTTTCAGGAAGAGCAGGAGTTTTTAAAGAGACAGAGGCCCAATTTCAAGGTGTTAAATTAACAAGTAAAATGTTAAGTCATATTTTTGATTTTATAACTGAACTTAACATAGTTACCTGATTGTGCTATAAAATGGGACTTTGTGCCTGGAAAACTTAATACTCCCCTTAAAGATTATTTTTTTTTTGCTGTCACATTTAAAGGTTTCATATCCTAAAATAAACATTAATATTAAACAACGATAACAATAAATACAAAAAAACAGTTTTCAAGTGATGATGGCATTTAGTCCAGTACTCCATGTAGAAAAACCTTAGACTGGGATTTGCACCGAGGACCTTCTTGCTGCAAGGCAGGAGTGCTACCAACTGTGTCACCAGGATTAAAATCTTTAAACAATATGCTTTATTATTATTTGTAGTAGTATTGGTGGTGTTGTTGTTAAAGGAATATGATTTCAAAAGTAGCTGCTGGTTTTTATTTGTTTTTCCTCATGTCATCTTTCTCTGATTTTAAAATATTTTGGTCACCTTAAACTTGTAAAGCAAAAATAAAAGAAGTAAACACCTTTTTATTTACAGCACTGATTATTGTAGAAGATTTCACCGTCAGTAACTCATAAACGGATTTTGAGCCGATCTTAATTTAATTCTGTCAAAAATTGTAAATTTATAATATGAAGTTAAGAAATTCATTTTGACATGGAAATGCTTTACTGTGTCATCGGCATACAGACATAATGTGATGTTAAGATTGTTTAGGTTACAGTTTTCTTGACTTAAATAATTTTGAGATGATAAATGTGAGGCTTGTTTTAATTATCTCATTACATTTAGTTTTCTAAAAACGACCTGGAGTTTGTTTTTCATGTTAATGTTTCATTATCTCATCAGCTGGAGATAACGTTACCTTGTGGTTGTTTGTTTCTTTATCTTGAGAAAATAAACTCTCAAACTTATTATTATTTCAATAACAGCTCCATTTTCTCATTATAAAAAACAATATCAAGGTTTTTTATTTTTTGTATTTTTTCTTGAGGCAACAGCTTTATTATCCCATTAATCTGTTGAAAAATGAGACCTCCAGCTTTCTTTGATGAGAAACTCATTTCATTATCTCCTGATCTGGAGATGTCGAGACTTGATTGTTGAAACAATCTTTATTTCAAGCATGACTTTATGACAGTCATGCTGCCAGCAGTTTCAAGCTGCAAACATTAAAGCTTCACATTCACAGCTTATCCCCTAATCTCCTGATGGGGATCCTAAACAAGAACACCTTAATCACCTCTTTTACCTTCCCAAATGTGATCAAGTTCTTGATTCTAAAAATGGTCACATCAAAATTATTAGTTTTGTTCCTGTCATATGTCTGTTTTGTGGTCAGTAGGACTTTTTCTGAGCATTTACCTTGTAAAGTCTTTTCTTTTGTTTGTTTTAGAAAAAAAAGAGTTTTCCAGATTCAGTTTTATGGGGGGCAGAGGGGTTTCATGCTTATCCAGCCAGTTGCACATTTATCCACATTTTAAAGACAGCAGGAGGTGAAATGACCTCAGGAAGAATCATCCCAGTTTGCCAAAGGAGGGTGAAGATGTCTGAATGGCTTAGGAATGTAGATAAATTATTTACTTTTTTAATGATTATCTCAGTTTTACAATAGAACATGTTGATGATTTTGAACTAAGAAATACATCCTGTATCTGCAGTGTTGGTCCAGTATAACTTCACTTCTCAAAATTCAGGTTGATTCGATTCTGATTCAGACTTTCTTACAAATGTATCCACAACTGCTTAAAACTGCTAAATAAATTGACCAAACTTTGAGTTGTGTTCATTACCAGAGCTCAATTTGCTGCTTTTATGTTTCAGCTGTTCTGACTGCCAGAGATGGTTTCATATTTCCTGTTGGGACAGAAAATCATTTTTTTCCAACAGCTTTTGGCAAAAAAGCAAACAAGCTCATTCAACTGGACTTACTTTGGAGATCTTGACCTAAAACCTTAAATTAAGCTTAAGGTTGTTCAGTCAGAGAGCCGTGTGGACGTCCTGATCCCATTTAAAACTGGATACCAAAGCATGAATGACTGATCTTTACTGTCTGAGTGAGATTTCCTGGAAATTAAAAACCTCAGGTCTGCTCTCTGATTAACAGCTGCCTGATTGAGGGCATTAGTTGTGCACGGGACCTTCAGCTGTGGATTTACTGTCTCTGCATTATAAACCGTCTGAAAAATGTGCCACTTTAAATCTTGCGGTATGACTACAGCTGCAAGTTAGTTTGCAGCAGAGAGAGGGAGATCGAAATGGTTGGAGGAACATAAAACCTCGCTTCAAGAGGAGATTTACTTTACTGCATTTCCACAAGTGGAGAATGATAGCGAGTACAAGGAGGAGAGGAAAGTTGTTGGCAGTGAGTCTGCAGGAACGGCAGAGGGAAGCAGAAAGACTTCTTGACGTGGAAGTGGGAGCCAGATGTAGCGGTGACGGATAAAAGCACTGTGAGTAATAAACGCGTGTGAAGAGGCGCTATGATAAGCCTCTTCACACACTCACAGTGGCGCACCCGTCTCTCACGCTGCTCTGATAGTCACACTGAGCCCTTCTGACAGGTTCCACCTTTTCTTTTTGCTGAGTCACATTCTGAACACTCCTCATTCTGATCACTGGAAATACATTTTCTGATTTCATTTTTTATGACAGAAAGACTAGGGTGGAGTTGGAGGGTTTTGCAGCTTTGCGTTCTTAAAGGGAATGTATTATGGAAAATTCACATATTGCACGTTTTTGTTGGGTTTCTACTGCTTCTAAAATCAAGCCAAATAAGTTGATGCTTTTTGGTGTCTGGTTTCAAAAACCCCCAGAATGAAACATCACAAATCAGCAGGAACTGCTCTGTAACCTAGCAACCCAAGCAGAGCTCCACCGCATTTGTTGAGCTGGTTTTACAGCTGTGCGTTGTACAATGGCTGCTGGAAAAGACAAAATGTTTTGTTGACTTATCATCCAGAAACCACTTGCTGCATTCATGTTGGATGTGCGGGAGGCTCCACTTCTGCTTTTCAAAGATGTACAGTTGTACGTCTGTTCACAGCTTTTTTAAGTTGAGTTGAGGGGCGTGGCCAGCAGCAGCTTGTTTGGATTTAAAGTGACAAGAGGCCCTAAATGAGCTCAAAATGGGTAGAACTGAGCAGACTAAAATCTTATCTAAGAATACAAATTTAATGAGCATGTTTTGTAAAGACCATAGACTTATCCTAACCTGTTCAAGGGTTCATAGTGGGTCACCTTTAACAGATGTAGCACCAATTCACAAGTACCGTCCAAGGCACTTTACAAAAAAATCATTTTTGATTCAGTCGTGCATATGTTCCAATTTATCCTACTTATAAAACAGAACATTATGCTCAGTTGATTATTCTGAATAGTTTTAAAAGTTTTTATCTAGAAACCCAGCAGATTGGATTGAGTCGGTGACTTGTAGCATTTACTCCTCCTGGATGTAGCTACAATCTCTTACATTGAGTTGTTGACTTTACAGCAATCCCTCATACTGAGCATGCGTGTAGCGACAGTGGAGAGGAAAAACTCCCCTTTTACAGGAAGAAACCTCCAGCAGAACCAGAACCATCTGACACGACCGACTGGAGGCTTGAGAAGACAGAGCAGAAAGAAACAGAAGAACTGATCTAGGATTATTTTTATGTTCATGAAAATAGAAAGTTAATGGCTGGAGAGGGAGAACGATCAGCAGATGGCAGCTTTATTTCAGCTGTTGGTGATATTTTAGTCTACAAGTTGACTACATCAACAGGCAACTGAACTGAGAGCAATTTCTGCAAAACAGGCAGATTTTAATGTATAATACTGTAAAGTCTCAATGTTTTTGATGCTGTTTTCCAACTGAACTGAGAGTAGTTGTTTTCTTTGTTTGTTTGGGTTTTTGTTTTGTTTTTTTTTTTTGCTAAACAGGCAGATTTTAGTATAAAATCTGGTAAAATCTCATTTAAATTGAGTTCTTTTGTTCTGTTTTCTGCTCATCCAGGACCCAACACCTACGAAGACGCGGCAGCTTACATCCAAGCACAGTTCGAGAGCAAGAACCGCTCTCCAAATAAGGAAATCTACTGTCACATGACCTGCGCCACGGATACGGGGAACATCCAGGTCGTGTTTGACGCTGTGACCGATATCATCATCGCCAACAACCTCCGAGGGTGTGGCTTGTACTGAGCGCGCCCACACACACCCTGGACCCCCTCCCTCCACCCACCACCACCACCCCTCCACTTTTCTCCCATCCTTCCTGTCCTCCTCCTCTTCCTCCTCTTCCTCTGTCTTGTTCCTTTGGCACTGCTGTGGAAATGATGATGGCGATGATGATGATGATGATGATTCTCTAAAGAAAAACAACAAAAAAAATCCAACTAGGTACATATTAATAATGAGGATGATTTAAAAAAAAAAATAGGCAACATGCATATAAATATAAATATATATATAAATCTATCTAATGTTTTTGGTTCTTGTGTCCTCTCTGCTCTGATTCCCCCCTGATGTTTTTTTTGGGTCTGTTGCCAACCAAACAAAATTAGTTTTAGTAGAAAAACCCCAAACCTGCAGCCTTGAAACATCTTGAACAAAGTTGAGGAAAGCCTCCGTTCCCGCTCTGTCACGTGGTCGACTGTGTGATTTTTTTTTTTTTTCTTGTTAACAAAACCGAAGCCTGTACTTTTTTTTCTTGCATACTTTTTTATGTGTTGTTACTTTGAAAATGATGATGCTGTTTTATTTCTTTGATGATCGTGTGTATATTTATTGAGTCTGTACACTGATTTTTCTCACCTCTCACCTGCACTTCCTGTTTAATCCTGGTCGTTTTGGGCTGTTTTACGGATTATTAATACTTTTTTTATTTGCAGAAATATGTGTATATCTGAGCAGCACTAAAATGCACCTGACAAGTTGGATAAGAACGTTAAAAAAATCTGCTAAAACTGACTTGATTATTTTTGTTGTTTACATTTGAGAAGACATTTTAAGATGTTCTCTTTTTTTTGAGTAACTTTTAACGTCTTCACATTCAAGACCCAGTTTCCACCCAGGATCCCCGGTTTCCTGTTTCCATAATCTGGTCTTTGTTATTGGCCAGCCGCCGACCACAGCCGGGCTCGAGAGCCAACAGGAAACTTGCTTACTGACTGAATTGTCAGTGCCGTGTAACAGAGGCACTGCGCTGTAGATAGCTGCGCTTTTAGAAGCAGGTAAAACTCTGCCTTCCTCCCCATAATAACCTAATAACATTCTCCATTTAAGAAAACTAATTAATTTATTAATTTATTTATTGACCAATCGCCCGCCATCCTCTCTTTCCTCGCTGTCGACTCTTGCATGGCGCCAGGCGTCAAGATTTGACCCTTCCCCCCTCCTGTCCTTTTCATTCTCTTCTTTTCCATTCCCAACACAAATAGCATGAGTTACTCAACTTTGTATAAAAAAAGACCAGTTAGTTGTTAAAACGTATAACATAAAGCTGCTTATGAGGGAAAAAAAACACTTCATAAAAAGTGCAAATTAAATGGAAAAACAATTTAAAAAAAAAAATATGTGGAAGCAGCAACTGAAGGGGAAAGCTGATTGGTTTCTGAATGGGGGGTGAGGGATGAATTATGAGAATATGTCAGAAAAATGTGAGTTGAAGTTTCCGAGCAGGAACAGCTCACATGTGAAGCTTTGAAGTGAAGAAAAGTTTAGATTTTTCCTGCAGCGACACAAAGGGCAAAAATCTCCCAGAGAAAAACCGCCTTCACCACGACACTGACCGACATCATGACGATTTCTCGTGATTTGTAGCTACGGAACGTTTTCTTTCTCCATTTCACATGAGCCGATGTTTGGCGGACGGTTCCGGTCGGACGGTGAGCTGACGAGGAACCACGGAGAACCCGGTGTTGCTGTAACGCTCCGATCTGTGCCCTGACCCCAAGTCCCGCCCCCAGGCCCAAGCTCCACCTCCTCTGCCTGTTTCCCTGCATTAGAACCGTCTCCTCACTTTAGCCTGACTCAGAACGATTAAATATAATATTATAACAATATCTATTTTTTATTATTTCTTGGGGGGATAAAAGAAAAACACTCTTTTTGTGGGGGAGAGCACGTTTCTGGCTGCATCCGCTAGTTAGGGATGCCGCATGTTAACACATCGGCGCTGTATAAAGTCATGCTCCTTCTTCTTCTTCTTCTTCTTCTTCTTCTCTATCTTTTTTCAGTTTAGTGCACACCTTCCAGGTCTATAATGAAAAGCACAGTTCTCACCTCACACATACACACTCACTCACGCAGACACACAATGAGTAGATTTGGAAATTTGTTATTTATTCATACCTGATCTATGTTTCCCCCTCATCAATCTATCTATAGAAACCTCTCTTTCTTGCCTTCTTGATTTCTAGTTTTTAAAAAAAAGATAAAACTGTGTATAATGACACAATGAAGCTGTTTGTTTGTTTTTTGCATTCAGTTCCTGTTATCCTCATGATTTCTTTTTTTCTTACCTACGTTCTGTTCTTTACCCAGTGAATGCTTTTTTTCTGTGCAGCTTTTTTCTCTCTTTCTCTCCCTCTACTCTTCTTTAGTGAATGGTTGTTATTTCATGTGGGATGTCCGTGCTGGAAAAACCAATCGAATGTAGTGTTTACATTAAAAAGCCACTGTTTTCATGACTACAGAAAAAATACCTTCTTGTCTCTGATTTTCTGACTTTCAGCTGCAAGAAGCGTTACACGTTGCTGTTTGTTTTATATTCAACCTTCAAGTAACTAAGAAATCCTAGACGTACAGATGTGATCAAATATTTCCATCATGAACATTTAATACTTAAACCTTCTTTTTTCAGGGTGGATAATTAGAGAAGGTATGGCAGCAACATTTTTTAAAAGTCTGTTCTTTTTCTCATTTATTCTCAAAGAAAAGAACAACAAAACAATGTAATTCTGGAAAAATATTTGCTCATTCATTTGTTACACTTCTGTTCAATTACAGTGAACCCCTGAGACTCTCTGTAAACTCGTATAACTGCCTAGCTTAAAAGTTCAAGAACAAAATATATCTCAATTAATAAGGAGCAGTGCATATTAATTGAGTAAAGACCTGGAGTTTACTATTGTTTTTGATCAAATATTAAACAAAAAATAGAACAAGTCTAAATAAGTTTATTTAGCACCAGAATAACAAGTCAAAAGTATTTTTATTATTTGATTTTTCTAAATCCCAAAGTGTAATTTCTTGCCAAAAAACTGAAATTTTGAGAATAAACTCCCAAACTTTACAGAAAAAATAATTAAATTTCAGAGTTTCAAAAGTTGCAAATTTTTGACTTCATATTATGTTTTACTGGTTTTCTTAAATCAATAGAGGAATTTAAAAATCTTTATGTTGATTCTAAATAAATAAGAAATATCTAGAAATATGCTTTAAATGTGGTTGTTAAGTTGGAAGATAAAGAACTTGAATTGGTTTTCAAGTTCTTTATCTTAACAATATTGTTAATGTTCATTGTTATGAACATTAACAATATTCAACATAGCTTAATATCACATCATAAGCTTTAAATCCTTAAGCTTATTTATAGGCCATGTGACTGCAATCTACTCTAAAACTTAGTTGAAGTTAAAGATACATTTTTGACTCTTCAACCTCAGGATAAAATTAACATCCCAATAAAACCTGCAACTTTTACCGTTTGTTCCAAATAGTTCACTCAGATGAAACATTTAAATCTAGAGTTTCCAACCCTGAGCTGCAAAATGCTATGTGGAGCAGTTAGGAAGCGCTGCAGTAAATTAGAGGAATACATCTTCGTCCCTGCAGAGGAAGCTTCCAGCAACAGCCTTGATTTAATTTCATGAAGGGCAATAAATGCAGAGAGTGACGGCGCTGCTTGCTGCAGGGTTACTGTCATCCAGCGTTCTCCTGCCCTTCGCTCCATTATAAAAAATCTCCTCGCTGTTTCTCACTGTTAAAAGGAAATGTGATTACTGTCTTCACAAACGGGAGAAAGTCCAGGGTGTGAAAAGTTTTTGTACCTTATGGTTTCAATTAAATTTTATTTATAAAGCAATTTTTAGAACCTTTGTACTTCCATTTGGGTTCCTACTGTCTCTAAAAACAGACCAAGCACCAAGAAACACAGAGTTTTGTTTTTGACAATAATTTAATGTTTTTTGGTGTCTAGAAAATGAATTATTTATTTAAAAAAACTCCTGAATGCCCATCACCTAACAACCCCAGTGAAGCCCAGCCCATTACCTAGCAACCCCAGCAGAACTCCCAACACGTTTGGTCAGCTGGTTTTACCGCTGAATGCACTGCACAATGGCTGCTGGAAAGACAAGTGTTTTGTTGTTGACTTACCATCCAGAAACCACTTCCTGCAGGTAGGTCCTAACACCAGGTTAAAGGTCATTCACAGCACCATGCCATCCCATGTCTTTTCTCTGTCCTTCCGGCACAAAAACTGAGCAGTTTGGGGATAAAGAGGTGAAATATCACTTGCTTTGTAGTTGTGACTGACTTTGAAACATCTGACTCATTTAAAACTTGGTTTCCTGCCATTAAATTAGTAATTGTATCTTTACGTCTTCTGGCCTTCTCCACACAAATTCCCAAAGTGCTTCTTGTTCTCCACACTCTTACTGTCAACAGGAAATTGGATTCTCTTACTCCTCCTCTGTTGGTGCATTTACAGGAATGTCCTACAAGATACATTTAACCTCTTCCAGTGGGATTTATTACGTGTACACCGATATCTATCTGTAATTCTGCAACATGAATACACATTTCGATAACTGGATTTCCTCAGATACAGCACATAGAAAAAGTCCTACACATCCAGTACTTATCCTGACAGGAAGCATAACACAAAGCGTCGTTGTCACAGTAGATGGGAAAGTCGATGGAAGTGGATCTTTGAGACAGAGAGCGACTGCTTTCATCCTCACTGCTGCTGCTGCTGCTGCAAGGACCGGCCTGGTTCACCGAGTTCACACATAATAACAGAGAAGTGCAGGAAACAGAGCTTCAAACATCTGCAAGAAATATGCAGTTTTTTTTCTTCTTTACTTTGTTTTTTATGTCTTTCCCACTGCTTTATGAAATATACATAGCCTATATTTTTTTCAGAGCAAAGATTTAGTGTAGATGTGTTTGTGTGAGAGCCTTGAAACTGAAGGACGTTGCAGCCACAACAAAGAATTTAGTCGTTTTTTATCAGATGAGATGCTAACAGATCGAGAACAAAATAAAAAAAAGAAACAATGGAGTGAGAAATGTATTCATCTCTTTGCAGATTTACTCTTTTCCTATCAAAGTTCTTCCACGTGCATTGGTTTTTATTCACTTCATCAACTGACAGAAGGTTTATTAACGTTATTCTGATTTGATCAGAATAAACAGGGTCCACACCCAAAATAATGAAAAAAGGATGCAATGTAATATATTCAGTAAATAAATCTCAAGTGAGATTTAAGAATTATTTGTAAAATGTCCAGAATTTGTGAAAATACTGTACTACAAATAAAAGTATAGTGAAATCCTTTCGTATGAGTCTGAAGTTTCAGTATGAAGTTTATTTACAACCAAATAGAAGTAGGAAGTGATGAAATGGCAATGAATAGGCATGAAATGTGGCGCGTATTGGTAAAGGGGCAAATTAACCACTAACCCTGAAAGTGACTCTGCACTTTTCACTAACGTAAATTCTGCAGCATGCCAAATACATCAATACGTTAAAACAATATGGAGTTAGTTTCATGTGTCTATCTCCAGCTTTCAGTCGTTCAGAGAAAGGAGCTGAAATTAGCTAAAATGCTAAAGCTGGCTGTAGTGTTGTTAATGTTTACATTCAAACTATGGCCTGAAGTGACTCAAATCCAAATGTTTTGCCCTAATCGACCCTAATTTATCTCGGCTTTATCTCTTTTTCAAAAAAAAAGAAACTTTAAAAAAAATTAGATACTTTACTGTGTTGATTTAAGCCACAAAAAAAATCCCCACTGACAACTAAATATGTATTTGTTTTCTCTCTCTGCTGATATTTAATAGCAGATACTACAAAGTAATATGTTCATTGTCAGCCTCAAAGTCATTATAATCAATGAAGACAGGCAGGACTTAACAGGAAAAAACTGTCGGATTTAATTCAGTGTTCTTTGTGAGGATTTAAAAATCCTTTTCTCTTTGGATGTGTCAAGCTTTCCCTGGTTATCTGAAAAACTTTTCTGATTATTTCTGACAACACAAAGAAAAGGAAGTTCAAAATAAATCATATTATTGCTGTTGAGTTCGCCATGTTTAACTGAGGAACTGGACAAGATTACACTATTTTTAATAACTGCACAGTACATAAAAAATCCTGTTCGTTTAAAAAGAAAGATAAAATTTCTTGACTTCTTGATATATGGAATATTTAAATTTTTTGAGAGGAGCCAAAGGTTGACAGTGACTGAAAGGTGCAAAGAAAGCCCCAATCATCAGCCCTTCACCACCATACTTTCTGTTTGTGTTCATTTTCCATTTTTACTTGCATTTGTTTTTTTGTTCTATTAAGTTTGCTTGGTTTCATTCTTGTCTGAATAAGAGGTCTTATATATTATCTACGGTGTGAATTTGTTTCTTGTATGCAAAAACTATATTTTTGTAGATACAAAGCTGAAAATAGAGTTTTTACACGTCTTTTGTTCAGTCTCATTTGTTCCTTCCTATATGTAAATATGAGCAGTAAAGGTTTCAGATAAGTAGTCTGGATTAAAGCAGTCAGTTTGCTTTAGGAAAAGGTGTTGCATTGAGAGGTTGCTAACATACAGCGATATAAATTACACTACAGACACTCCAGCCGTTTCTCCCTCTTATATTCATTATGCTGGTGTGGAGCCACAAACTTCAAACTAAAACCCATCAGAATCCTGTTACTTTGTTGTTGTGCTGAATGTTTGCTTTGTGTTAACATAAATCTGTCCGACAGGTCTCACACTCACATTTTAATGGAGCTGGAGCGTTCTGGCCCTTATGGTTCTCAGAGGACGAATTCCCTTACTGTAGCACTGCATCATTAAGTAACAGACCCGACTCAGTGCATTTCATGAAAGAAAGCAGACGAGCAGCAAAAAGAAAGCTGCGTCTGTTTTAAGTCGCTTCGATTCACAGATATAAACTTTACTACTAGTGTTAGATTTCAGAAACATGATATTCTGCATGCAATGTAAATATAATAATACTATAAATAAAGATCCATAACACAAGTTTTAATTGATCTCTGAAAAATGTGTTTCAAATATTTTCAAAGTTATAAAAAAGGCCAAACGTGGATTTAAGGATTTTGATTCCCTTTTGATCTTAAAGCTGCAATATGTAACTATTGTAAAAAATAAAAAAAACGACATATTTGTTAAAGCTATCACCATGTCATGACAGCATGTTATCAGACAGATAATCTGTGAAAAGATCGTTCTCCTCTAACTCCACTCTGAGCTACTAAAGGTATCTGAAGAAAACACCAAAAACCAAAAATCAGAGTCAGGAGGAAGGGCTTAACGCTGTCAATTATCTTATGTACTCGCTGCTAAATATGCTAATGGCACATTGGTGGCTTTGGTAACTACTGCTAACCTTAGCATTTATGACAGGCTGTGTTAACTGCGTCTTAGCAAAGAGAGGCGGTATAAGCAGCACCACACAGAGAGGTGATTGACAGTGCTAGTTAGCATACTGTCATGACATAGTGAAAGTTTCAACAAACATGTAGAAAAAAGATTTTTATAAAAGTCACATATAGCAGCTTTAATGAGTTAGCAAGAAACTATCACAATGTTCTGCTTCTGCATCAATTACCTGCAGGAAATATAGTTTAGAACCAGAAAAAACCTTAAAATAATCTTTAGCAGTTGGCTCTGCACATCACATCACTAAGAAACACATCAGCAACAAGATGCTGCTTCAAAAGTTATAGTCTGAATTCCAGCAGCAATATTATGTGGATTTGACTGAAAGTTTAAAGAGATTTGTGAGAAAAGGAAGCAGCAGAAAGAAGTTTTAAAGGTGGAGGGTGCTAACCAAGATCAAGCAGAATAAATAATGATTATTCACCTTGAGATGTTTAGTCAGAGAACTGCTGATTTAATGAGCCCGACCCACTGCCAGTGTTAATCTACTGAAAGACCTGCAGCGCAGTCTGGATTTAAGAAGCAGCAACTCTGACTGAAGATTCATAGCACCCAACTTTTAATTGGTGTCTGGAAAATGTGAGTACAATTTCTGCAGACATTGTTTCAGATGCTTTCAAAGTTAAAACATTTTTTTTCTCTCAGGACCTAAACAGTCTTGATTTTGGTGTCATTTTTCCAGGAGTCAAAATCTCTTTTTCAGACCTTATCATATGTTGTCATTAAAGAAAAACATGCTTTTTGATTGTGGCCAAAGACTTTAAGCAATTTGATTACTAAGCAAATGAAAGTAGAGTTGAAGCACAAACTCCTTTTCAGCTGAATCAAATGTCCATGATGAAAAATGACATTGGATGACAGATACAAATGCGCAGAAAATGGCAAAATGAAATGACGTGACATGAGTGATGCAAACTCTAAAACACACAAACACATCAAAAACTAAAGTAACTGAAAAATGTTGCGAACAAAATATTCTGCAATCACAGATAAAAAAAAAATCCTTCAACCCCAGGAAGTAGAAGGAAAACTGTCACAAAAAATCAAAAAGAAACAGCAGGTATGAAAAAATGCAAACTCTCTTCACAAAACAGAAGTCCTCCAGACCAGTAGGGGGAGTCGACTACCAAATCGTATGGGACCAGACACTCAGTAAAGATGTGATATCATGATTTAATGAGATTTTCAGGAGAAAGTTTAAGGAAGACTTGACATATTTTTTCAAATATGCGATTTTTTTTGCAATATTATAAGACAGCAGCACATCTACATAGATAATATCACATGCTCCAGACTCCCCCTAGTGGTCTGGAGATCTTCCATTTTGTGGAGAAAGTTTTCAACTCTCTGCTTGCTGTTATTTTTGCTACGTGTGTCTGTTTCCCTTTTGTTTCTATTTCCTTTGGTTGCAGCATTTTGCATGAGATCACAGCATTTTTTTTGTTTTGCAGCATTTTTCTGCTGCATTTGTTTTTTGTGTGTGTTTTAGTGTTAACATCATAAAGTGTTTGTAGCTTGTTTTGACCTTTCCTGAACAGTTGCACCTGTTGACCAATGCAAAAAGAAATTGTTGTGATTATTAGTGAATAAAGTTGCTATTGTCATAAATGTTTTAGCCTTATGAGTGTTGTATTCATCAGGCTATGAAAGATTCAGCCTTTCAGGACACAAAGTCACATTTTCCTGAACTAAATCAGCCGGTTTTTTTTCTCCTCAGGTTTGACCTTCAGACCGGAGCCAGAAACCAGCAGGATCTTGTCAGATTCATAGTAAATAACTTTCTTTGCATATGCAGCAGTGCAGACATTAGGATGCAGCCCTGACACAATGAAATTAAAATGTCTGTGAAGAAAACAGTGATTCAAACTTCTGATGAGGTTATTGTGCAAGCACAGATGTCCAGACTGTGCTATGACACCAGCATCATACTAATCATAATCTCCCCCTCCTTCTTTCACTGAGTGTGAGCACCTGGATGTCATCATCTATCACTGAGCATCTGTCTGCCTCCACGGTTCAACACACAATCTCCTCCTCCACCATCACTCTCAGCTCCAGCCTGTGGTTTTTATGCGAGCTTGTTGAATTTATATTCCGCCCTAGAAGTTGTTCTCAGCCAGCCTCCACCTTGTGCACATCACCTGACTGCCCTCCTGACCCTCTATGTGCCTTTGCACATGATCCCCACCAGCTCAGCAACACTTCAGCTCATGTGGTTTGTTTTCAGATCTGAAAAATGGGAAAAATGTTTGGCTTACTTACTGGAATCTAAGCTGTACACATTGACTACCCTGTTGTATCAACTGCTTGGAAAAACACAGTTACACACAAAAATATTCCTATGAGTGTACATTTTGCTAACTAAGCTTTTGTTCAATTCCAAACGTATATTATGTGGTACATAATAAAGCATTCTGTATTGTAATAGGAAGTAACAGGATCACCAAAGTTGAAAACATATGATGTGACATAAAGTTCATTGAAGACATAAAAATGAGTAACATTTTATGGTAATAACTAGGTAATTAGATGTAGCAATGCTTCTTATTTTAAAGAGACAAACTCTTTCTGCTTAAAGTTTACAGGCACCATTTGAAAACTCAGGATATCAGGAGAGGAAGTACAGACGCTCAGTTTTCTTTGGGTGAGAACATTACACAACATAAGAAACATCCGAGACTTTAGCTGTACTTATTTTCCTCTTTATTAGGTTTTACAGAGACAGAGAAATCCCTTGAAGATTGGATGAAATACTGGAAAGTTCCTCTTATTTTCTGTATTTGAAGTGGAACGGGTGAGCCACCTAGTGGTGGGATGAAGTCACTGCACCAGCACACCCAGATAGATAGATAGATAGATAGATAGATAGACAGACAGACAGACAGACAGACAGACAGACAGACAGACAGACAGACA
>CAEFZY010061019.1:0-23440 GCA_903066815.1 Brachyrhaphis roseni
ATGCGCGAAATTTCGTTATGTAAACAATAACATGCAGATGTTCTATATTTGCTGTGTGCAGTATAAAACTACTGTATGTTTTACAGCACTAGTAGTTTCCGTTTGTGGTTGCCACCTAGGTTCACAGTTCCGCATCACCTAATTTTAAGTCTCCACGTGGTTTCAGCCCCTAAAAGTCTTGGTGTTGTCTTGGTCTCGATACACTCTGATCTAGAGCTTGACTTGGGCTCAGGTTAGGTGGATTTTACTGCAAAATTAAGCAGAAGCAGGGGCGCCATATAGGGGGGGAAGTTATGACAATTGTAAGGACCCCTTACCGACAGGGGGCCCTCCAACAAAATTAATCATATTGTATTTTCTAAGTTTTTACCAGTAATAATGTAACGTTCCCACTCCCAGACCAATAAACACACATCCATATTTGCCCTAAACCCCCCTGGACTCCCCTGCATGAAGTGATGGCAAATAAACGATTTTCCTGTAATGATATGTTGTTTCTCCACCATTAGCACATTTAGCAGTGAGTGAATGAGGTTGATTGACAGCACTAAGACCCTCCTCCTGGTTCTGATTGGTTGTTTTGGTCAAAATGTTGCATTGCTTTAGCCAGTAATAGTAGTTCAGGGAGAAGGTGGAGGAGATTGATTGTTTTCACAGATTATCTGTCTCGTAACAAACTGTCGCGACATGGTGCCAGCTTTAACAAATATGGAGCAAACATATTTTTTATTAAAGTTATATACCTCAGCTTGAATAAAATGCAACAACATTGCATTTTTTGAGAAGCCCGGATTGCTTTATGTGTATTTTGCATGTTGCCTGTGACTGTTGCTGGTGGGGAGAGACAGTTCAGTAATCTAAAACTAATAGAAAAATGTAAGCAACCTACTTGCATACTGTATGTCGACTGTTGCATGTAAAATTCATGGGCAGTAAATATTGTGCTAGTATCAGTATTGAACCAAAGAAAGCAAAGCTTAAAAATTGTGACGCTTTTGATGGGTCAAGTAGACTCAAAATATTGTAACAGCAGCTGCGTGGGGGGGCAATTTAATTTTTTGTTAGGGGGCCCAAGATTCCTGGCAGCAACCCTGAGCAGAAGTATGTGCATGTTTCAGCTTGTTTAGTTAGAGTAGATTTTATATTAACCGTCTGTTTCAGGTAACAAAAAATTAGTCAAACATTTCAATAAACCGAGAAAGACAAGCTGCTTTGTCTGAAGCAAAACCTTCTCTAACGTGATTTTAGAGAAATCACAAATTTGAAAAGTGGGATCAACTCAATCTCTTACTCCTCAGTTGCTGTTCTGGTCCCGGACTGCAAGAACTGACATACATAATTAGAACAGTAATTCCATCAATTGAGACAATGATGAAGTATTAGAAAGCAGAGCAACAATCTGATTCTAACAGAGAAAAATGCCATACACAGACAGATATTGGGTATTGTTTTAGAGTCTTAAATAATATGAACACAATTTAAAAAAGTAAGTTGAAATGTAATAGAAAATTAAGAGAGCTTTTCACCGGTGTTGCTCCTTTAATTGATTACAGTTGCCTATTTAACCCCAAGATCACCCCGGGCAAATTCCTTTTCTTGGCGAATTATACTAAACAAAGCACAAGGCACTAATGAGGATGCTGCAGCCTCTGCAGATAATAGATTATCCATGACAATATAGTGCAAAACTGACTCATTAAGACAAGGACAATTTACCGCGTTATCAGCCACAGCAAGCTTAAAATAGCACATTAACTCATGTCAGCCGAGTAAAGCACTTTGATACATTTCTTAGGCAGGCGAGCGAAAACGCACCTAGACATGATGGTGTGGGGAAGGTCATCTGACAGCCTGAGGTATTTATCAAAAAGCCTGTCAAATTACCGGAGTTCGACAAAAAAAAAAGGAACGACGTTGGGATTCTGCTGCGAACAGGGCGATGATCTGTACCGAGACAGGCTCTTAAATGATTCGGAGGGGGTTGTGGAGTGTGACTGAGATTATACAGGAAATTATTTTTGTTTAGCCAAATGGGTTCAGCCGGCATCGAGGGAGCTCAGAATTGATATGAGACGGCAATGAATATTTCAGCGTGCATTAGAGGCCATTTCTATGCAAACATTCACAGGAGTTAAATGTGCCTGTGAAGGAATGTCGAGATTCTTCTTCTCTAGTCAGATCTGTGATGAGAGAAACGCAGAGAAAGCCTCCATCTTGTCTTGCTATGTCATGTTATGTTATGTTGTGCTATGAACTGCGTGTTTAAACCCATGAACTTTTCCACATTTTGTCCACTTTTTTCTAACTTAGCATTTTACTGGAATTTTATGTTGCAGCCCAACACAAGCTGGATATGAATGTGAAGCTGCATCGACATGGGAAGCCTTCCAACAACAGTGACCCTAGTGAACCGAAGAAGTCAGAGCGAACACAAAGCCAAGTGAGGCTTTTACGAAGAAGACTGTCACAGCTCAAGTTTCTCAAAAGAAAATAATGACTCAAAAGAATTTGAAATCTGCTGCATCCCTTCCGCTACCATTAAAAAACATCAACCGACATGTTCAGGTGTGTCGGTCAAAGCAAAGTCACCCTGAGAGCAGACTGTAAAATGCTAAAAGAAGTCGCCAAAAAAAAATGCTAAAATGTCACCTCAGCAGATATAAGTCTGATATAAAAGTGTATGTCTATAAAATCAAAACGGAGGTTGCAAAAGGTTTTTGAGATTTGCAAGTTGGAAGCCAAACTAAAGTGTGGAACAGAAACAAAACCCAGTGTGGTTTTCTTCTTGTGAGGCCCATCCGCTTCATGGTTTTAAATGTTTTTCACTCCGAGATAAGATTCTTCACCGCATTGAGGTACTGTAATATGATTGGATGATTAAACATTTGTACTAACATTTGTGCCAAAAATAACGGTATGTAAATGTGCTGTTTATTCCTCTTTTGGACGGCTTATGCTATTTCACTAAAGGTTTAAATGATTTGTTGTCAACTTCACAGCAGAAAGCAAGATGGAGGCTTTTAATCCCCTTTTCTAACGTCCTGTGAACGCAGCGATATCGGAAGTTTAATCAGGGGGAGATCAAGATAAAGTCAGGCGTGTGATTTATCCACCCTGCAGATCTGAAAGGCTCACTCGATAACAGAGAGACCCTGAGGAGTTTTTAAAGGTTTTCCAGACATCACATATTAAATGCGTAACGTACATTCCCTGCATTTGTTTCCTCTAAAAGGTGCATCTCATTTTTCAGACATTTTCTTCCAGGTGCTTATGAAAGGAGCGCACAAGTTCTTTGTTTGGGAACTGCAAATTTGAAAACAATTTCTGTTTACTTTCTTCTAAACACAAAGCTCAAGGTGAAGTGGGAGCAAGGCACTGTAATTTGGCAATTAGATTTAGTTTTTTCCCCCCTTTTAGATGACAATTAGCTAAAGCATTATGAATAAATAATTAAATACAGTTCTTAAATGGAAGAGTGTCCTCTGATTTAACACATGAAGCTTTTCCACTTGTAAAGACGAACAGCTCTACAAGCGTTAGAGCTGCAGTTTTACCTTCAAACTGAACGGCTCTTACAATGCAGCAGTTTCAGAGAGGTCACTACTTGTAGTACTCAGGCTCCATTTAATGGATAAATCCTCCAAACGTTGCCAGGAGAGGAGTTGTAGGGGTGGAAAAAGAAGCTGTTGTCATTTTGGGCAGCTAAGATTCAGCCATCAAGCGGGCAACGGCTGCCAGAGGGAGACGCCGGCCTCCATCGGCCCCCGCAGCGGAGCCAGTGACAGCCGAGCCGCGGATCTTAGAGAAGCTGCTCCAGAGTAGCAGCAGGGGGAAAAAACGGCAGGTGCTGCTTCAGAGATGAATGCGAAATGCCTAAAAGGACTGTTGTTAAGAGAGGCTCATCCAAACTCTACCAACTGCTGCCTAAAGAGTAGACAGAAAACCTGCAGGGTGACACACCTGCCCACAGTTTGCCTGCTGGGCGCGAATATACGCTCCTGATTAAAAACCACAGAGAAACCGTTACAAGTGTTTTATTTATTTTTAATTTTTTTGCTGCTGGATTGTAACAAGCTGAGGTTTAAACCAAGGAAAGAGAAAGAAACAAGTGGAGGAAATAAGGTGGTATTTTGGACTGATTCCTATCTCTGGAATCAGTCCAGGACATAATGAAGGAATTATGTTGACATAATGTTCCTTCATTATGTTGACATATGGAGGAATGTGTCTTACACTAAGACAGAAGAGTGGAAGCAAATTTCATGACACAGCAACTCCTGTCACACCTCTGAATCTCGGTCATATTTAATAAATTAGGATATGCTGCTGATGTTTGTCTCAAAGATTCTTACATTAGAATTAAAATCTTTAAGATACTATAAATTCAAATGATTTATTACGCAATTAGTCATTTCAAATAAAATCCAATCCAATAAGGCTTTTTTAAATCAGATTAAAAGTACCTTTTGAAGATATCATTAGTCTGCGCGTAAGCAATTTATGTAATGTGTTCCACGTATCAAGTTGAGTTGCTGAAATAAATGAACTTTTCAATAATATTCTAAATAATTGAGTCTGTATATGTGTGTGTCCCTTCACATCAGAATAGTGGGTGTGTTATGGAAGAATGGAGTAAAGTGCAATTACCACTGACTTGAAGGGGGTGAACATTTATGCAATCATATGTTTTATGTCTCATAATTTTTATCTAATTGTTATTATTTTTAAAGAATCAGTTTTCATTAAAGGGTTTTTTGGGGGTAATTTCTGTTGAAAAATAATAATAACAATCTTGATGTTCATGTTGGATTTGTGAAAGCAGTAAGATAAAAAGGTAACACACCCAAGGGGGATGAATGCTTTCTATAGGCACTTTCATGTGGCAGGGGTTCAAGAAATGAAATATGAAATTTAGTTCAGAAATAAAAAGCAAAAAGGCCAGGATGGACTTGGATGTGGTATTGGCTTTTTAGACCTTTTTTCTGGTCTCAGCTGAAAGAGCTGCTCCAGTCCAAACACGGTAAACGCGACTCAGTTTGCCAACTCACACTGCAACTTAAGTGTGAAAGCATAAATATTATTTCACAGCATTTAAAATGAGACAAGGATTCACCTTGTCAGTGACTTCTTGCTGAAAACACTTTGATTTTTTTTATTAGTTTGTCCAACTTTAAGGGAGCTGCCAAGAATCACATGCAGGTTCCTGACAACGCAGCAGCTTAAGTACATTAGTGCCGGAAGATAAACCGTTATATGAAATGCAACATGCGCAAAACAATTTCCAATTAACCCGGAAGAGATTCCTGAGGAACTCCAACATTAAGTCTTGCTGCAGAAAGAGGTATCACCCCTTAAACAGGTTCTTTTGGAACAAGCACTCTGTTTTGGCCAAGTGACATTTCAACTGATGCAAAAAGAAAAAAAGTTACAAAAAATCCATATGTCGTTTAATATTAAAAGTAGACGAATGTGTCTGTCGCAGTGCGACAAGATTCAGACTTTAAATGCAGAACTCTGAATGAACCCTTAGGGACCGGCGGAGACAAACTGTACCTTTTAGCATCAAAGTCTAACATTAAACTTCGGAGAAGTTTTTCTGTCTCTTGAGGGACCGGCGTGAATATCTGACGAATGTCCTCCAGACACGTCACTCGAATGTGCTTCAGATGAGTACGGAGATGGTCTGGAAATGAAAAACTGGAGGCGCTTGGGGAGTTGGTCGATCTTGCGAGGCTCCTGGAGCTTTTCTGTTTGATGTAGACGCTGCGAGCAACTTGCATAAATTTATGAGCAGTCGAGAGTTTTTGTCAAAAAAAAAAGAAGAAAAAAAAGTATTACAAGAATTTGCAATGGATTGTCTGTTGTTGTCCTAAGAGAGCAGAGGTTTATAATGTAGCCCAAACTGTTGTGTGTTTGCCGTCATTAAATTTTAAGATTGCTTAATAATTGCATCATCTATTATGAAATATTGCACATTAAAGAGCAGAGGAAGATGGACTATAATGGTCTTCATTCTTTATGTATGAGGCCAAATGATCCACTCCCAGAGTAAAACAAAAAAAACAGATTACAACTGATTAAAAGTAGCTAAAATTACTTGTGAATGATAAAACAATGGACAAAACATAAATTTGATTGTTTACTATGGATCCATTAAAATTTATCACAATTCGTAGGACAAAACTGGTTTAAATTCAATATTTTTGATCATTTGGTCTTGAATTTCTTTCAGTATGTTGCTTTTTGACTCATTTTAGCTGACGTCAGGCTGTCAGACAGGTTGTGTTTAAGTTATGTTACGATTCAATTGCTAAGTTTCTGTCAATCGTGTGTGTAGCTGCGGAAACCGAACTCAGCTTCCACAGGTTCAGCCGTACTAAGTAGTAGAAAAACAGGTTTGGCGAAAGACAAATACTCGCAACGGTACGAAACATCTCGCATTTGGAGGTTCGATGTCGTCAAGGTGTTTTCGAAGAGGGGCTTTTCGATTGAGCTCTTTCGAATCACGCACCGTGATCCTCGTTGTGGCATTGTCTGCAGGAAAAGCTTTTCGCTCTCGCTCAGAAATTTTAGCGAACGTTATTGGATTAAAACATTCCAGGATTCAGCAGCCTAAGAAAAACGCGAAACAAAGAAACAAGAGCTCTTTAATTAAAAGCATTAATTGGATTCATGAGGCGAAAAAAAACAACAACATCCACGATCTGTTTGTTGGTGGAAATGAACGGATAATGTTTTTACGTTAATATGCAGTGTGAGCCCACACTAATATCACATTTCTGCATGCTGTAATGAAGAACGATTGACTGGAGTGTTCTGCACTGGTTCTGCCTCTCTTTACACACTAATGGGAAAGTCTATCACCATTTAAGATTTAATCACCCAAGATTTCCCTTTTCTACTGAGCTTTTGGATGTAATTATAAGAGAGGATTTGCACAAGCATGAATTCCGGTTCGCTGTCGAAGCTTGCAATTATTGCATTTTATTTATGTAAAGCCAATGATAATTTCCTGTTTCTGTGCTCCTGCCAAGTTAATTTGTTGTGGAAATTAGTGTTACATGGAGTTAGTAATTTTTAATAACAGAAGTTGCAATCTGCTCGAAAAAAAAGAAGAAAAAAACAAATGGAAAGATTGTGGGAGAGGGGGATAAATCCTTCTGGTATGAGGTACAATTTAAAGGTTAATTCATTATGTTTATAAGTAGATATGTCAAAAATAATCATAAATAAATGAAAGATTTTTTTAACCACTTCTGGTTTAATACACATTTTTGAATGCAAGAACATTGAGAATCAAATTCAGAACAATGTAGAGATAACAACATGTAACAGCACCATCCCTGCATGTCGTTAACGGCTGTAAAGAGAAATTATTAATTATATATATATATATATATATATATTTATTTATTTTTTTTTTCAAATGAAGCTGCGTTTGCATCACGGCTGCGACTTTTTGTCTCGACTCCAGACCTTTAATAAACTTCAGTTCCCGTAAAACGAGACGTGTTCTACTCAGCCCGGCCTCGGATCCATTATGTCTGTCCAAGAGAAAACGACAAACAACGGAACCTGGTTTTCCTCTGTGGGCTTGACAGCGAGCTCTCCCCTCGCACGTACACTTACCCTGATGAGCAGACTGAGAGGCCGCCATGACTGCGGGTCAATAGATGAGACGGTCTGAAAGCATATCCATTAACAGAATGTAAGCTCGGATCCAACGAGAACCCTCATTAGAAGATAGGTTTCGGAATTGAAAGCCCGCTCTCTTTTCTCCAGATTCTTATCGTGGAGGAGAAGCAGATCGGAGGCAGGGGAGGAAACTCATCTCTAATCTATTTAATTTGTCTCTAATGCGCCTAACGACCTGCCCACTTACACTTTCACAGGCGTGGTGTGCGTGGTCGACGAATACTTTCCTCGAATATCTTTTTGTTCGAGCCAGATGTTTCTGGCTCGAATAGTTTATGATTTATCCACGTGTCACAAAGACGCTGGAGCCAGAGTGCAACTGTAAGCGAATTGATGTGAAATAACATTTCTGCAGAAATGTCTCACGGCTTTCTAAAATGAATGCGACTGTCATACCTCGAACTGTTCACATATTCTGTTCCGCTGCCTCCATTTCCTGTGTAAATAAACATCAGTTCCTGTGTAGAGAACAGCTCGATATCAGCATGAAGCCAGGAGAGTCACTGACTGCAGGTAGATGTTATTATGTAACCTTTGAACTCAACCTCACTTCAAGGACCCTGAAGTGTCCCCTGAAGGTTAGCTGTGTTGTCTAAGACGTTCCCTCTTGAAAAGCGTTTTCCTTTCTGAAAGGCGCGAAGCTGCCTTTGCTGCCTTCTAGAAAGGTTTCGATTCACTGGATGAATATATGTAACAGTGTTTAGATTGTAGAATCCCACTGGCTTTATATATATCAGTGCAATGGGTAAATAGCGCCCCCTCTCTGTGTGGCTGGTTGAAAGCTGCATGAGAGGTGAGTTGCATTCTTCAGCACTCAGTAGAAAAGTTTTAGCAACACATAAAAATTTTTTTTTTATTAACTTAGACAAATAGTGTGTAATGAATATTTACTAGATGTTTTTGTACTTTCAGTTTTGTTAATATGAAACACTTCATGTGCTAAGTTAAAAGCTAACATAACGCTCTGTTGTAGTGTGCTGAGTGAAGCCGAGCCGTTGCACTGATTCCAACCCCCATATCCTCTCATTCAGGATATAAACTCTTCATTAAACACAATGCAGAGTCAAGGGGTCACTTGGGTACAGTGGAGTGAAGCAGAACCCGGTTACATACATTTTTGAACAAAATAAAAAATAAAAAAAAAAACGCAACTAGAATGAGTTGTGTTTTACTTTCAGACTCTTCACCTCTGTATTTTTACATTAACGTGAAGGATACTATCCAGCTATTTAGTAGACGTCATTTTATTCATCTTCATTTCAAATTGCTGCAGCAAGAAGTCACCTTCATGCACTGCGACAGTTTATGATTTATTTATTCATTTCGAACACGACAGCTGTAAAATCACACACATGAACAAGGAATGCAACAGACACATATTGTTGTACCACTATAATCCTAACATGATTGAAAAGGAGTAGGAAGAAGTAAGAAACTTATGAACTCCTACCCCATAAACTCATCCCACATCTTCAGATGGACCCTCATTAATAAATAACAATAATTAAAAAAAAAACATAGGTTAATTAATTTTCCATCTTATCTGGGTTTACATGTCTAAATATATGCATCCGTACATCCATACCCACACACACTCATATTTGTTAGCCTCACATTTACATACATACATACATTAGTGCTAACTCTCACCCATATTTCTATATCTTGTGAAAATTACCTCCTTAAATTTGCTTTTAAATTGTATTAAATTTAAAAGCTCCTCATTTAACTTGTTCCGTAATTTTACACCACAAATTGAAATACAAAAGTAGTTCCTGTGACATTGTTTCACTTGGGTTCAGATCGTTACAAATTAAGCCCTGAAGCCATAAATTTGCTCTTTTATTTGGTTTTCCTTCTCCCTTTAAACATTTGCACAAAAGCTAAATTTGTCTTCTCTTGTACTTAACAGTCAGAAATGTCTCACTGAACGTCGCCGTGATTATTTGCCTCCCAGTAGATTGCCGTCGCTTAGCTCGCCATTTATCACGTCACAAATTAGCTTGGCCTCCTGTCACTTCGCTGAACCCCTGAAAGGTAATCAATCCGTAGGCAATGCCCAAACTAAACAACCAGCAAGTGATTGATGCTGGAATCAGACGAAATGTTCGAAAAGCGGGGGGGAAACGAAAAGAACCAACTGAGCTAAACCGGTCCAAATGAGGAAAATGTTTGTGTTTCTCATGTGACAGTACAAAGAAATACAACATAGACTCCTTTGGCTGTCTCCTAGTAGAGCACAGAAGGCAGAGAGAGACAGTGGGAGAGATGAGCTAATTCTGGGATTTGGGAGTGAAAGCAGCCAAGCAGATAGCTGTCGACCCAGTGTGTTTCCAGAAGGGTTTGTCTGGGACAAGAAACCTGTCGTTAAAGCTCACAGGTGGAACGTCAGCTCACTGAAGGCAGACTGAATCACCGTAGCAATAAGGATGAGGTTTCACATGTTGACTCCCCCTGTTTATTTAAAAAAAAAATGTGTCATTTTATTCAAATATATGCTATTATATACACTTTATGACCTTGCTGTCCGTGAATCGCGGCTGACTTAGTGACAGCAAAGTGTTCAGGTCCTGAGGTTGCAGAGGAAGCCCACATCATCATGCTTCCACCACCGTGCTCGAAAGTTACCGAAAGGTGTGATGATGCGCTATGAGTTATATCTGATGGCTCTGCTTCTGCTGCAGATTGTCTGTTAAACAACGATGCCAGAGTGTTTGAGTTTCCACTCTCTCATACTTATTGTGGCTCAGCAAGTCTTGCCATATTCAGTTCACTAATTTTTAAAGGTCTTTCTGTATCTGTTTATGTCTTTGTATTTAGTAATATTATGTATTTGTTCATTATGTTTTCTTGGATTAGCGTTAGTCTTTTCCTGAATGCGTTCTTGTTCAGCCTCTGTTTATTATTCACCTTCCCTCAGCCTACCTGTTCCCTTCCACAGCTGTTCTGTAAATGAAATCATAAATATTTCATTGTATGTGTTGTCACTCTAAACCTGCATGAAAGTGAGTACTGAGAGAATCAACTTGAGCTGCTGTTTTGAGCAACATTCTTCATCACTGGCTATGCAGAGTCAAATGGTCAAATGGAAATTAATTGCTTTCGTTTGGGCGGGGAGGGTGCTTTTCAAAATAAAAGCTTGAATGCAACAGCTGCCGTACCGTCAGCCTGGTCAGTCATCGGTCTAACAGCTTTTATGCCCGGTAATGTGGCATCTTTCACTGGACTGAAAAGCACATTTCAATTTCACTGTACTAAATAAAAAAGATGAACTTCAGCTGTCGTCTGCTCACGCTTGGGGTGAAATAGTATCCTTAAACGTGTCCTTGAGCAAGACGCGGCGGTCTTCTGGAGCACGTGCAGCAAATGACAAAATGCGCTGCAGCATTACCATGTCTTTAAAGGCACCTGTGAGAGCAGCCATGCCGTATTTCTCCACGGCCTTTGTATTCTGCTTTGTGAGGGTGGCACCGGCGAAGGGACGACCTTTGATGGAGCCTGGAGGAGCAGTGGGTGGTGAGTCATTATCCTCGTGAATGACGACTAATCCACTGAGTGTGCAAAGGCAGCTTCAACCCAAGGTTGAAGACAGAAAGCATCCCGTCAAAAGATGAAAGGACTTTGTGCAAATTGTAGCAAGTCCCCTTCTTGAGGCTTGACAAGAGATGGTATTTGAAATGGAATCTATCAGCCGCCACATTCAGAGAGCAGACCTTCACAAACACTTTTATCTCTCATACCCTGAGAATAAAAGAAAAGTATAATAGAAAGCCTCTTTCTTCGTATTTGTTGGGCTGTCTGCTCTGGAACCTGACAGATTAATTGAAATGTCCATAGAGGTAGAAAGCTGCTGTGGTTTAAGATCACATGGTGATAAAATGTAGACCATATTATGAAAGTCCAGATTAAAAGTCTTCATCTGGGCCTGTGAGTCCTAACTGGATCACTCCTTGCTGTTCTTGTTCCTCCTTGTTTTTTTGGATTTGTCTCTTCAGCAGAATGAGGAACTAACAATGTTTCCTTTTGTCTGTTTTGGTCGAACTCCAGTTTGTTTCCCGAGGCGTCTCCAGCTCTTCCTCCTCTCTCTTCATCATCGCCATTGTCTCTAAACCAATCGGCATCGCCGGCCTCACTGCCATCTAGCACACGGATCTGACTCTGCTCAGGTCCGGCTGAGAATCTGATGCCACTCCATTTTTGTTTATACTTTGTGACGAAGGAAGCTGCGCTCCTCAAGTTTTTGCAAATTAAGTACTGCCAGGATCTGTCGAATAATTCTTTATTAGCTGTAAATAAAAAATGGATGTGAAAAACTGCAAAGGTGAATTATCTAGTGTAAAACAACCTAAAGATGGTGGGACAAGGTGACTTTTATCATCTGTTTAGGGACTGAGGGAGAAAAATAGCCTTCAGGCTAACGCAGGCGTTTTGACAGAAATGTTAATAGAAATAAAATAAATAAAATCAAAACAGAAAGTTATGACTCATCCCCACAGCTCCACAGGTCTGCATCTCATTGGTCCTTCAGTCCCGCCTGACCTCTCTACGACCTCTCTCTTTTTATGTAATAGTAATGATCCTTCAGTGGATAGGGAAGGAGTTTGCCCTTCAGGCAGTTTTCTTGCTAGACTACAGGACTAGTGCCGTTTCAGGTCTGCCATTCATGACTCCTACTTAGTCCTGGAACATATATAGAGATCACGACTTTTTAGATCACATTTCCTGTTGAAATTAAGCCAAAACAAATAAGTTAAAAGCATGTTTTTCATGTTTTTGTGTAAATCCATTTACAGATGAAGATTTTTGACTTCTGCTCTTAGGATGCTTCACTTTAATCCAAACAGTGAATCCGTCGCTCATTGGTCGTAAATCACTGGCTGCATCGTTTACGACCAATCAGAAGTATTGCTTTGATCAGCCCTGCAAATGCACATGAGAAAAAAAATCACTGTATCTTACAGGCATAGCTCTCTAGCAAAAACAACTAATGCCTTGAAAACATACGGCTGAAACGCTGTTCCCTAAGGCACAGAGCAAAAACTGACACAGAAACAAGCGTTGTGAGATCAGCAGAAAATCCTTTTCTGATAAATGTTGAACAAACCGTTGAGTTTTTAAGCTGATCTACTAATAAAATTGCCCTTTGAGCTGCTTTTATCTTTTCAGTTGGTTTACAACTTTATCTGTTCCAAAATGTAAATGATACAATAACATAAAAATAGACAATAAATCTGGTAACGTCTAACATGTAAAGCAAATATGCATCTTGGCATTTATTATTAACTTGCACTAATAAACACAAAAACAATTGATCTCTTCGCCAATTCAAGGTGTAAACTGTATTTATCCTTTATTCAAGGGATAAGGGATAATGAGGCAAAGGATGTTTTTCAATAAAACTATTTTCTCACAAAAAATCTACTAATCATTTAACAAAACTAGAGAAACAGAGTTAAATTTTAGTTCTTCTCTTGTTTTCTTTCAAGAGAGGTACGGTGAAATCGTACGGCCCAAGTCATAATATGCTGGATCTTTTAATAAATACAAGCATGTATACAAAACATGATTAAACCAGCTCCCATAGATTCTAGTCTAATCGTGAGGAAAGACTCGGCCGCCAGCCAAAGTCTCTGAGCATCTCTGATTAAATCACATTCTCTCACGTTTTACTGTAGCCAATAAAAATGCCTTTTCTGATGGATGTAGAGCTCCTTACATCCATTTTTGCTTTTTGTTCCATTAAAATGTTGTAGATAATTTAAAATAAGAAAAGATAAACTTTTCAAGTGGGGAAAAAAAAATCTATTCAAACCAAGTTGGCCTTTTGGGAAAAGATATTGCAGCTGCCTCCCTTGCTGATTCAAGGTGATCACAAATGTGATTAATCACAAATGTGATTAATCACTATTTCACTAGCCACACCTAAGGCAGATCACTGCGCGCCTGGTAAAATCAACACATCTCTTAAACAGGATCGGTCTGACGAGGCTAAAATGTGGCTCTGGAACTCCGAGAAACCACAGCGGGAGAAAGCAAACAGGAAGGCCTAACTCGGGTTTCCAACCCTCACTTCTGGGAAAATATTCTCTTGACTGACAAAATAAAATGGTAACTGAAGTAGGCCAAAAAATAAATAAATAAAAAAATAAAAACCTGAACCAGCAATAAAAGATTATAAAGGAAGATGACAATTTCCTGGGACTACAGTGAACCACAGAGAACCATTATCCACAAATGAAGAATACATGGAGCAGCGGGGAACTTTCCCAGGACAGGCAGATCGACCAAAATGACTCACTGCAACTCTCAGCTGCCTCAGTTAAGGTCAGAGTTCATGATTGAACAACGACAAAGAGAGTGGGGAACATGATTGAGGGACAATCATGTATTGGCTTTAGGGGCCAAATGTGTTTCCACTTATAGGGCTGTGTCGGTTGGGGTAGTGGGCTTTTTGATGAATTAAAAAAAAACATCTTTTCTATATCTGTCTATCTAAAACAAAAACAGGAGCAATCTATAAGCATTCAGTAACTTCATTGCACTGCATCTCTGTGTTATTGGATTACAGTTGATTTTTTAGGAAGATATGGATTTAATCAGGAATGTGGAGAAATTTGCTGGTGACCAGATTTGGCTGATATTTGACTTCATCAGTAATTAGCTGGTAAAAAAAAAAAGAAGCCTTTTTTCCCCAGTCATTAAAAAAAAATCAGTTTGATGATCTGAAACTTAGAAACTTAGATTTGAAATAAATAAACAAAAAATATCCTCAGCTGACCCTTTAATGTGAACAATATAAATGAAAAGCAGGTATTATTGTAATTTCCGGGATTTGTTTGACGTTCCCTTTTGCTTTTGGTTTTTATGATCACATCCATTTAGATCAGAACAGGACACAAATGAACTTAAAGCTGTTTTCTTCCAGGAGGCTAAAAAATGAATCTCTTGTTTTTGATTGGCTAAATCTGCATGTTGTTCTCTGTGTGCTTCTGACCACGAAGGAAACCGCTGAGCCAGGCGACCTTGGTGACCTCTCACACGCTCCGGCTGCGTCTCCGACCAGGTTTACCTTCTGCAACCCCCCATCAGGCAACCTGCAGGTAAAAAACAAAACAAAAAAACAATAAAACTTTCATCTGACGCCAGAGACACACACACACACACACACATGGAAAGCGGATTGTGTGTGGCTACATAATGGGAAAGCAGTGATGAAAGCAAGAGAAAAATGAAACACATTCCAAGCTCGGCTTCTCCGGGACGTCAGGGGAAATTTTGGACTTGGTTTATTTCTCAGCAGAGACGTGCGAGGCTCTCATCAGACTGAGAGAAGCAGATCTTACAGGGTGGTGGGTTTATCTGAAAATGCTCAGGAAATGAGACACTGGAACAAATATTCCTCCCTGCACCTGATGGGCTCACCTTTTGGTTCTAAAGCTTTATCAAACGCAACTCACTGCCACTGCTGCTGCTGCGTCTGGAACTTCACAAGTAAATCTAGTTTTGAGTTGCTAACAGTACAGTCATGCTGAAAAAAATACGACACTGCAAGAAACATTAATTCTTCCACTAAGATGAATTAACATATTGAAGTTGAATCTTATTTTATATGCCTCTGGAAAACAAAAGTGACTACATTGTACTCAACATAAATCAACCTGGTTTTACCTTTTAAGGAAACTATGTGTACATCACGAAAGAGAGTAGCACAACTTCAGCATGTTTTCACCCAAGTGAAAGTAAAAAGAAGCCAAGACATTACAGAAGGAAGGGTTTAAAAAAAGTATCTGCTGAAAAGGCTGCTTGAGTATTGAGTAACGGATCGTTACGTCTGATTTAATGTTTTAAAATGATGCAACCAGACAGACAGAAAATATCAAATTAGAAGTAAATGTTGGTATTTTAAGGACTAATATGGAAAAAAGCAACACAAGTTCATAACAAAAACACAACGGAGCACATTTGAAGCAGAAGAAACACTTTTCTGAATCAATATTTTTCAATGCAAAGCGTATGAAATCAATACTTAATGTTGGAAGTCAGTACCTGGGATTTGACAGGACCACAGACTTTCAATTCTTAATCCACAGCCGGTGGTGAGTGTTTGGTCCAGCTCTGCTGTAGCTTTAGTTTTTTACACACAGTCACGTTTTCTTGAGGCTCCCTCTTAATCTGTGGCGGATTGATCTTTGCAAAAACTTTTCCCTCTGTTCTGGTGTTAAAATAATCCAGTTATACACTCATCTCTCAGACTGACATTATTATTATTATTATTATTATTATTATTATTATTATTATTATTATTATTATTATTATTATTGTCAAATGAACATTATTCCTGGTCTTTGTCTACATCCTCAGTCTGGCCTTCACATGTTTCTCAGACATTTTAGCTATGAAGACTCTCAGGATGAATTTGCTTAGACAGCGAGAGCAGATTGAGTTGATCTTATTGTCCTCCACTTGTGGAATATCTTCTGTCATTTGAGACCTCTTTAAAACCCTTTCCAGACTAATTAGCAGCTATCTTAAAGGGTTTTTTTCTTCTTCCCTATTCTCTTTGTTGTTATTTATTAAAAGCATCGGATTCATTTCACCATGGATAAAATATTAACTTTCCATGTGTTCAAATACCTTCATCGGTCGTAGTGTGGGGTCACGACCTCGCTGATATTATACCCGGCTTTAAAACATTTGCATCTTTTCACACCTCCACAGTCTATTTAACGGAGGTTGTGATGCCATTAGGAGCAGAGTAACAACGTGCTGAGAAACGGCAGACTAATTGCTTTGTGAGTGGTCTCATTAGCTGACATGGCTGATGAAAACCTAGAGCTGTGCTCCGTCACTATAGTGACAGCCTTGGATTTTACCTGATACTTTCCTACGAGAGAAAGTAGCAAATCAGTAGCAAATCAGACGCACTGATTTCCCTCTCGGTGCTTCCTGGCCATCCCTCTCCGTCTGTAATGAATATAAACAACATCTGATTCGGAAACATTAAACCGTTTAAAATCGATTATTACGATAATTACAAAACTTTTTTGGTAACGCGTGGGAGTTAAAAGACTGATGTCTCCTGCGGAGCATCACTAATTTTATTCCCCATCAGAGGACTCATTAAACTCTTTGCAAGGCGGTCCGCAATTAATCACAGCGTGTTTCTGGTAAACAAATATGCCAGATTGTGCAGATCTGCCCTCTCCTCCCAAAAAACCTCAAAGATTAATAACTATTATCTTGCCTTTTTCCTCATCCTAAGAATTACATGAAAATGGCTCATCTGTTGAAATGAGCTCCAGATTCTGATGCCATGTTCCATAATTGCCTCTCAGTGTTTTGTTAGATAAGTTCTAATGAGACTATTTTCCTCTGAACAACCTTGATGTTCATGTTGAATACAGAAAGAGAAAGAATTCTTTGCTGAATATTACACACCACTTTAATTCTATATTAAAAAAAACCCCTGAAAACTGACTCAAAACAAGCACACTTCTAGATTTAAGAAAACGGATGCCTGTGTGTGTGAAAAACTTCACCGTAAACATGAAGCGACTCGTCAGACAGATAAAGCCTCTCGGAGGCGCGAGGCAGGTCCGGTGAGCGTACAAAAACGCAGTGGCGTAAGATTAGATTGGAATCTACGTAATAAATTGTTGATTTGAAAAATGGATCCTCTTAATGATCCATGTGACGGATAATTTTCTAAATGCACTCCTCGTCAATTGTCTGAAGTGTCTTCCAAAGGAGGCGGGTGAGACAGAGCGCTCATTTCGCAACGTAGCGGCAGTCTGTCGAAGGATGGCGCAGTGAAATCAATCTGACGGAGAGGAGACGCAGAGCTGTAACACCGGGGCAGTGCGGTCTTTAACAAGGCTTCACATATTTAAGTAAGATGGTCATCTTTTTTTTAATTCAAAGGCTACTTTGAAGTTAGATTTCTTTTCTCTCATCAGCCCTCAACGTCTTTGACAAAAATAATTGAGGAGAAGCGTTTAGAAGCGTTTTGCCACCCATGTTTATGTGTTTTCTGAAAGGATCGCTGCGGCATGTGGGGTTCAACTGAGTTTCAGCTCCAGTCAGTTGAAGTAATCACAGCCTCTCATCACTGACTTATTTAATGGGGGCAGTATTACTATTGTGTGTTTCCCAGGCACATGACGCCATTTTCTGAGAGAAATCGACCTTTTAGCAGAATTTTCACCAGCGTTGCACTGGGAAATGACTCAGCAGACGAGCGGTTCCACCAGGTGTTTGCTAATTGCTGCTGGCTAGTCTGAAGGAGCTGAGCGGAGAAGTCACGGAGGAGGGGTGATCTGTGAAGTAGAAGTTTGGAATCGTCTCAAAGGCGGCGCTAGATCCACCCAGCAGTTTTGCATAGCTGAATGGTTGCCATGGGAGATTAAAGGATTTATCAAACGTGGATGAGAGAGTCAAGGCTACATTCCAGGTATGTCTATGATGAGGGAATAACATTCTAACATAAAGCTAAAAAAAAGTGGATTTTAAATAATTCTGCCCCTTTAATGGATCACCAGCGTGTGACTCAAAACTGACCGAACACAGTTACTCCAGAACGCTGCCGTCATGAGCAACACAGTTCTGGAACCAAAGAAGAGAATATGAATGACAAACATGAACATTAATTAGAAATCTCATAAACGCAGCAAAAGACAAACGGTCAGAAATAGAAACACAGAAAAGCTGGTCAGAAATGATAAAAATCTATTAAATGTAGATGTTTCATTTATCTAAGAGGGGTTTGGATATATATTTTCTTCAAATTGTATTCCAATGTTTTGGGAGATACCCCTACCATTTCCAATCAGACACTAACATCAGGGTTTTGAGGAAGTAAATCAAAATCTATTAGTTGGGCCTAACTTTATAAAACACCAAATCACCACAGAAAAAAGGCCGTCGTTTTTAACTACAAATTCTTCAATATTTTTATGTGAATATTTTAAAACATATTGGTGTCATGAGGTTTACGTACAACTTCTGTCCGTTTTTATTCCTTCTGAATGAAAATAATAGCCTGTTTTATTATTCATTATTATTATTATTTTCAGAAATTTTTATCAAGACCACCAAGGTCAAGCTCAAGGATTACTTGAGAATAGTCAGAGTTTAGGGTGGTCAATAGAAATAAACCTCTGAAGGGCAGCACTGACTAAAAAACACATTAAAAAAGATCATTCAACCGTTTCATTCGGGGCCAACGTCACCATGAAATTTCTTTACAGGCGACTAAAAGCTGAATAAGGAGAGTTCATTTAAGAACCGGAAAAATTTTGCTGGTTCTCACACCAGCGGTCTCATCTAAAATAACATAATCAGTCAAACATTTCAACAAGTTTATTAACTGCAAACAGGCGATCGAAAGCACGTGCCGACGCCACGGGGGTCCTCCATGTACGCCGAGCTGATACCAGAGACTCTGACATGATGACAAGGTTGGTAGAGACCCAGCAGCTTTCTGAGTGAGAATAGAGAGCAGACTCTTCATGTTTTAGTCATGCAGCATGACACAGAGACACTGGAGGCTATCTCGGGAGAGCGTGAGCGATGGGCTGGGGAGAAGGACGGACGAGCAAAGGCCTCGCAGAATGTGATGTAACTGTTCACATCGCAACATGTCAAACTGCTTTCATCCCATGAGGTCAAAAAGTGTGACTCCGAAAGCCAAACAGGTGTCTCTGTCTCCAAAGACTCGAAACTTTCAGATCTTAAGGCGCCTTTAGTTCGAGATGCTGCCAAATTCTGCAGAGGAAAGGAAAGGTGTTCCTGTGTGATGTTATAGGGAACAAACCCTGTGACTTTTTAGAATTGCATGGAGAAATTAAAGAAGCAGCGTCAAGCTTCACCTCAAATCTGGTACAAACTGCCAGAAAACTGTTAAACTGCTGGAACACTGAGTTCTTTTCAGTCAAGACTAAAATCCCACCTTTTGAACCAGAATAACTGGAACATTTACCAACATATTTGATTGATTTGATCATTTCACTGATGACACTTGACAAAATGCAACGTATGCTACTGGTTTTCATGTACGATGTGTTTATGATGTTTTTATGTTTCCATGATGTAGAGCACTTTGAACTGCGCTGTTGCTGAAATGTGCAATGCAAATAAACTGGATTAATTGATTGAAAATATGACTCTTTAGGGACTCTGTGTTTGGGTCAGTTCATTCCACAGGACATGAAGCGCTGTCGACATGAAGCGCTTCAAGATTCCTTTTGTTTTTACGTTTTGATTCACACCTAATGGTTTCAGATTATCAAGAGACAAAAAAAAATAATATTCCTTTTTGATTGGAATTTGACTTTGGTTCCATTTTCTGACAGGTTGATTTTCATCCATCCCAATCAATTGCAAGAATCAGGCTAAATTCAATTACCTTACCAAAAGATCAACCAATACGCCTTCGTTTGTTTTTCGCAGTTGCTGACGCTGATATTTAAAACTTTATTGCAGCCAAATGATTTTTTAAATGTATCTATTCTCAACCTTTTTGATCTTGGTTAAATCTTTTCATTTTCTTTCACATGGAACCTGCGAACTCAACCAACAGCTGCTGGATTTCACCTTAAATTGGAGACGGGTGATCTTACAGTGCATAAACTTCTTATTTTTTTTCTGTAATTCTGTCTATCAACCAAGTGAAAGAGACATCTAAGCCAGTTTCAGATTGTATTTTGGAGCTTGCACCCTCAGAGATGTCCTGTCAAAATCCAAAACGTCACACACATCAAACATGTTTCTCTGTCTGTTAAGGTACGTCTGTATACATCTGTACTGATTTTCACTGAAATTTGCACCATGCACATTATAAGGAGAATATAACAGGGCATTATATTGATTTATGACTTAAATAGATCTGAATGAGTAAAGCTCAGTGCACAGACGTATTTAGCAAAATATGTTTGCAATTAAAACATATTCCTCTTCCTCTAAATCAGGGGTGATAAACTCAGTTTCATTTTGGACCATGTCAAAAATCTGAACGATCTTAAAGGGCTGGTTGCACCAGAATGTGTTGATAAAACCCATTAAACTGTTAAAATATTAATAAATAGCTGTGATTGGATTTTGTGATTTGTGTTTTTTTTTTGTAATCAAAATCACAGATCTTGTGGTGCTAATTTAGAAATATTTGTATGGAACGTTTATGATATTTGCACTAATGTTTGATGTTAAATGTGACTTGTTACGGACTGTAACAGTCAATTAAACTCAATGTTTTTGACCAACTTTGAGAAAAAATTTCAATAAAATCAGAAAAATGTGGGGATCTATTGATTTTGTGCGAATTTTACGGATTTGTGAAAACAATAGAGGGACTTTTTGATGTCATTTGGAGTCTAGAGGGCCACACAAAAAGCTACGGCGGGCCAGATTTGGCCCCCGGGCCTTGAGTTTGACACCGTTGCTCTAAATGAACAATGAGCTGGCTTTATGGGATCCACTTTGAGCATTAACTTCACTGCAGTGGGATCAGCTTTTACGTCTCCATAGGACTGTGCTGTGTGTGTGCAAAGCATGTGCAAGAGTATGTGCATAAACATCTCCGTATATGATATTAATGAGTTTTTCTTTATTTCCTGGTAACAAAACAGTCACTTTTTTACTCTATGTAAAGAGTAAATGTGGCCGATGTGCCTCATTATTCCACTTTTAAGCGTTTTTATGGTTAAAAAGTGAGTTTTGCATAAACATATAGCGTCATGAAACACTGGATTCAGCTCTCATCCATACTTCAGTCTGCCTCTAGCAGTCGTCACATTGACCTTCAGAGTGCCGACGTATTGACGGCGCACATGACCTGGAGTCTGAAACATGTTTGAAATGACCAGAAATTTGAGCGCAACAGAGAGGGGAAAAAAATAGCTTAGTGGTACAATAAATAAATAATAATAAAAAAAGCTCTTAGCACACACAAAGATGGATGGATGAGCCACGGGAGTGTCTGCTGTTTGCATGAGCCTGCTTCTGCTCTTTTGATGAGTTGGTGGGCAAAGATACAAACACGTACGCTTAGGGACACAGGATGGAACACAAAGTAATGACACTGAGAGGAGCTGAATAAGTGAAGCTGGTTTGAACGAGGAGATTCTCTCTGATCCCGCGGTGCTGGTGCCGTTACAAAGGAATATAATAAAAATGAAGGAAATGTCAACGTAAAGTAAAACCACCTAAATACACTCACCGACCACCTTATTAGTTCTCTGCAGGTTTCTGAAAAACAAAGTGCAAAGAACATCATTTGATTTCACTTTTTCAAATATTAAATCTGTTCAACTTTAACCCAGAACAGTACAGATGCTGAAGAACTAACTAGTCTTTTTTTAATAGAAATATAATCACAAAGGTACATTTTATCATTTAACAGAAGAATTATAATGAATTTACTCAACAGAATCATAACAGAAGTACCGGTAGTGTATTTTTTTTCAATCTATTTTTCTTGTAATTGGGTTGAAAAGCATATGCTTTTCTTTTAACGTCCTTTTCCACAAGTATCAACATCCCACAGACAAAATCCCATGCACTTTTTGTTTTATATGCAAGTTTTATGTTCTTTGTTTATTTTTAACCCCAAAATAGAAATAAATTGCTGATTGTTTAAAAATGACAATGGATTCCCTATAGCAGATCAACATTACATGTAATGTAACATTTGGGACTCGAGGCAAAAAAATGTCTCATTGGAATGTAAAGAGCCCTAAGAAAAATCTCTTAAAAGAACACGTTATGCTTCAAATTAAGTAAATCCAAGAACAGATGAGAAGCAAAACTCACTCTGAAAAAAAGATAGAAAAAGTCCTTTCAAAGGCTTTGGGACTCCAATGGTTTAGGATTAGATGGAGAGCCATTATCCACCACTGGAGAAACCATGGAGCAGTGGTGACCCTTCTCAGGAGTGTCCACCCTGCTAGTATTACCAATATTACCAATATTACCAATATTACGCAAGAACAACATCTAAAGCACAGCACACCTCACGTGCCTGAGCTAATGTCAGAGCTTATGATAAAGGGATAAGAACAGAACAAAATGGCGTCCATGGGAGAGTTCCAAGACCAAAACCATTGCTCATTAAAAAGGAAAATATATAACAGCTTTTATGACAAAACGAACTTCACACCCATCAGCCAAACAGTGGGGGTGTGCTGGCAGGGAGCTGCTGTGCTGCTCCAGGGCTCAGATAACTTGCAGCAGAGGTAGTGGATGAAACTATGGATTACTTTCTAGTAGAAAATCTCATAGAGGAATGTCGGGCCATCGATTCAAGCTCAAGTTCACTTGGGCTACGTTGCAAGTTAATGACCCAGTCACACCAGCAAGACTACCTGTGTCCCGGGATGCTGGTGTGTCACCTTAAACATGACGTTCATGCTCAAAACCCCTCCAATGTGGTCTAGTTAAAACAATTCTCCAATAAAGCGTAGGCCAACATTTCTCCACAGAGATGTAAAAAAACTTATTGCCAACTATCACAAACACTTGCTGGCAGCAATAGCTGCCACAATCAGAAAATAGGTTTATGGGATAACAACTTTTTCACATAAGCCTAGTTGATTTAGATTGGCTTTTTTCATTGAATAAATTAAATCATGGTTGGACGACTTCATTACTCTTACTCTGATATTAAATTAATTTGTTCATCTGAAATATTTACACATAAAAATGTAAAAACTGATTGAATACTTTTTCGTATTATAATGCGAAATAATATATA